>LPNX011067592.1:30000-46508 GCA_001517045.1 Pseudotsuga menziesii
GGTCACATATTTCTCGATTATTGGTCACTAATTTAGTCATTTTTAGTTTCTTTATATGTGGTCATTATATTTTAGTAGTTTGAATGGTGTCCATTATTAATCAATATAAATTTTTAATATGATATTATATTTAATTAAAAAAAGAATCATACATTTATTCTCATCTAATACGCTTGTGAATTATGCAATGTCACATTATAATTAATTATAACACTTGTAAATAATATCTATTACACATATAAATCATACAATGTCACATTAATTAGTTAATAATTACAACATTGGTACATAAAATAAAGTACAACCATATATATAAGTTTTAAACCACAAATTATATTATATGAGATGTCAAAAGTATTACAATAAATATGAGTTTTCTGAAATACTCATATTAATCTCCATATAACTTTACAGGAAAATCATCACTTTTCAAAATATTGCAATGGCTAAACCATCATACTTGCACTTGGCTGCAAAAACATACTTAGATCCCACGTCAACAGCTTGAAAACCATACTAAGCACTAAACCATACTTAGATCCCACGTTAGCAGCTTCAAAACCACACTTAGGAGCTTGAAAGCCTTAACATCGCGTTCTTCATACCGAATGGCAAATCTTCAATAACAGGCTCTTCATACTCAATGGCCCACTTATATGTTAAGCTCACTCCTGCAAAATCCAATAAAAAAATATCACTTGTAAAGTAGAAAAACAATGAAGCAAATTATTTATCTTGTTCAATAGCTAACAACAATAACCAAGATCATGTGCAAAATAATAAAATCTAATCTAACAAATTCAATTGAAGAATTGGTTGAAATTAAACTTGAATGGATAAATCTACAACTATTTAGTACCTAAGAAAAGTAAAACTCAGCTCTAAACCAAGAAATGGATTTCAACAGGAAAGATAATCAATGAATTCACAAAACAATTATGCTCGACTGCACAGGTAGAAACCTGCATACATAGTGCAATCTGTGAAGGAGTTCACCCCTATATGTCATGTGGTTAGTGAATGACATGACAACTATGGAAACTAATGAATGAGTTAGAACCCCATCAAACTATTGTGATGTTATACTCAACCACTAGTATAATCAAAACCCATCAAATAGCATCAACATTCCCAATTTCCTACATGCCTACCTTGTCCTTGTTTCAAACATATATTTCTATATAAACAAATGAAAATTATAAAAAGTTCTTTTAACTTGTCATCCTCAAAGTGTTCATGACATAGTTTAGGCATTAAGCCAACAACCATCATATTTTACCCTCTATATCTATATATAATCAAAAAAATTCATGTGTTTTTCTTTCTTGGACTTTGGACTCTCGAAAATTCACTTGGATGGGCCTAGCAAATAATTTCATGAGCTACAGTGAAAGTAAGAGAAAACAAGAAATGGATTAGATATTTCAGCTGGGTGAAGTTTCAGCCTCCTGTCAACTGGGCCTAGCTTGGTTGGTTGACAGGAACAATAGTTATCCTCCCACTTGGGTTCAAATCCCACTTGAGACATGCTTAACTCTTCATAAGCAAATCATTGTTTGAGGGTCTTCTTGATCCAAAAGGAATACCTCACCCTTCCTTATAGGCCAAAGGGTGGGTTGCTTGGTTACACCAATTTTTTGGTCATTTGGGTCTACCTTGGACGGTTACAAAGAGAAGTGATTATCCTCTCCACCAAAGTTTAAATCCTGCTTGTGACATATCTGCCCCTTCTAGGCCAACTGGGGCTGGCAAAGTACCAACGATATGATTCTCTCTTAAGTGCTTGAGGGAGGGTGGGACAAGATGTTTCATCCTCCCCAGTTGGGGTCAAATCCCACTTGTGACATATTTTCTCTTCATGAGCCAATTGTTCACTGAGGCTCTTCATGGGCCAATTGTCCACTGGGGCTGACAAAGTACCAGCAATCTCATTCTTGCCTACAGTCTAGAGGGTAGGACTAGTATTTACATGTAAAAAAAACTACACCCTCCCAACACCACAAGGATTTGGTTCGCTTGCTTTCAATTTGTCATCTTTAACGAGAACCTGTGTCCTAAATCCAATGTCTGGCACAAGCTTTCTACTATGAACCTGTTTTGTGTCCCAAACATAATATGATTCTCATTAGTATCAGGATAAATTCTAGAAATTATAATTTACAAAAGGAATTGAACACCTAAAAATGTAAGAAATTGTTGGTACATCCCAAGCTTGTATTCATTCCCACTAAGCAGAGTGCACTTTCCCTACACCAAGAATGCATCCTCTGGTAAACACCCAAAATAAAGTAACTAGAAAGGTGATACATATGGATCCTACTGATGAATACTACAGGAAAAAATGGATACTTTTCATTCTTGACAATATATCTTGCCACTAAGAAATCCCAATGGATTAGCTCGAGTGGTTGAAAGCTGTGAATTGTCAGCAGGAATTCACAGGGTCAAGTCCCTAGTGTGGCTACCTTTGTGAATATTGTGGTTCTCACTTGATGTCCCCACTGGGTTAGGTTGACAAAAAATGCAACCAAACAAATTACCCCAAGAGCCCAGAGGGTTTCCATGATGTGTATTTCGTCGGAAAAAAAATGTGCTGCTACAAAGTGCTATAACGATTTTGTGTTTTTTCTTATCATTGCAATTTGCCACTATAAAATTTAACAACTATGGTTTTTGCAAAATGAAATAAAAGTACCAAAAATGAAATGGAGAACTTTACCTGAGGAGTTTCATAAGGAGCATTAGAACCCAGGATATACCTAACTTCATCACAATAAAGGGATAGGTCAGATGGTTTATAAAGCTTCCCATCAAGACTTGATTTTACCCAGCAATATTCACGAATATTTAAAACACATGAAGAAACTATATAATTTCCTTCCTTCACACCAGGACTGCCACAGCAGTAAGTAGCTTTTTTGGCACCATATAGGTCGTCCCACACACTATCAAGAACTTGAAGGAAATGTGAGCATTGATCTACGTATGTGCTTGAACTTGACAAGGCTGTCAATATATCCACCAACTCAGGATATTCCCAATCCTTTACAGTCCAGCCTACTGAATTCACATTCTCTTCCCATGCTAGGTCTTTCCATATACTACAAGACTGGTCTTCTAGTTTCTTCTTAATATTAACTACATGCATAAGATAAATGACACCAAGCTCTATGAAAAACTTACGCCACTGTAGCATGTTCAATGATTTCACTTCATTCGAAGAAAATTGTAGATACACACTATCAATTTCGTTCCAGATAACACTTGTGCCAGTAAGAAATTTTCACATGTCTGCTGGATTACCAAATTCTCTGCTAAAGTGAAGTGGTTCTGAACCAGCACGTCTATATCCATTATTTTTTATGATTATAGCTTTTTTCTTGTATCTCTCGTATTATTTTTGGCCTTTCCAAGTGGCATAGTGAACAATTTGACTGCAAATGTATCATGATAAAGGCCAGGTATTCAGCAAAAATCAACTTATCTTTTGTCATGCATTCAACACTTTCCATAGCTTGTAAAATATGTTTCATCACAACTTCATGTGTTGACAACTGACCAATGACAACACGCCATAGCATGCATACAATCATATCTGAATCAGCTCTGACCACAACATCACCACCTACTGCTGGAGAGAAAAAGAGAGAAGGGTGTACAGTTCTTAACTCACAATATAACTTTGGGAAGTTTTTTAAAATATGCATACCATCAAGCCCAGATCTATTGGCCTCACATGGTAACCAAATAGAATCTTCTCTAATTGAAGTATATGATCCATCAGAAAGTGGAATAAATGGAATTTGAGAAAAATCATTAAGGCAGTCAGATTTTGAGTTTACTTGGAAAAAGGACTCGTGTCCAGTTGGTCGGCAGCTCAAACATTCATAAAGAGCAACAAGCCAAGACCCTATCCAGTTCAAGCCCAAGTTTTTTAAATCATCCCCTATATTGCATAACGTAATCATCAAATCAATCAAGATTCTTGGTCCAAATGTGCGCACACCTAAAGCAGTTGCTTATCGATCTGACAAAGAGACGTCCCTGTGTAGATAACCAACACCAAGATGCCTATTCAATAAGTCATCAGGTAAAAGGATGCGTATCTGATCATTCCAACCTCTTAGAACCATGCATGGGAGAACCCATCGTTTATCCATTCCATCTAAAGGCAAGCAAGGAGAAACCTGTAACTTGGAAATAATCATTCGTGGTAGTGGAGAGAAAAATCCTAATACTTCCCCAATCAATGGAACAAAACACATATAGATTGAGATGGCTTTTCCTGGGTTGCTTTGATAACAATGAAGCGACCTGACAAATTCTGCTGCATTGACAAACAACTCTGGAAACTCTAAAAGCAACCATTGGTTCTAGGCACTGTCACTATCAACCTCCTCCCTGGATGATGGTAGAATAAAATCCCCTTGAAGAATAAATTTTAAACCATATGTTCGCAATGGAAGGAATACAAATACTGGCTGCTGTTCAAGATATGGTACAAACTCTCCACCAGAATCCTGACGTAATGTGAAGGCCATAGCTATCTTTGTGCTTTGTATGCTAGGCCGCATGGTACCAACATCCAGCTTCTGACTTTCCACAAGCCAAGTAGTACTTTCTTTGCCATGTAAAACTTTCACAAGGCCATTACCAATATCCTTTCTTCGCATTATCATCAAAGTGTTTGTCATAGTATCCCTAACTTTGATATAGCGAAGACGGTGAAGAAATAATAATATTGGTGGATGAAAATCTGCAAATTTTGACACCCATGATCCCATCCTTGTTCCTTCCACATTGAGCATTTAAAAGGAATAACTATGCATGTATTCCAAACAGGACAGTCTAAATTCTCGTATCCAATGGCTATATCTCTGCTAAACAATTCAAGATTGCATAGCGGAGGTATAAGGGTTGGAAAAATGAAGCCAAGCTTCCCCTCAGTGATATCAAATTTTATATGAAAACCATTTGAATGAACATCTGGAGAATCAGTTACCTGCCAAAAACCCACAAGCAGAGATCACTTACATATCAGTCATCTACGACTCACAAAGTAAAAATCAGAACCACAGTACATATTTCATAATTTT
This sequence comes from Pseudotsuga menziesii, assembly GCA_001517045.1. NCBI lineage: Eukaryota > Viridiplantae > Streptophyta > Pinopsida > Pinales > Pinaceae > Pseudotsuga > Pseudotsuga menziesii. The sequence goes on from LPNX011067592.1 coordinate 35,097, forward strand.
AATACAGTTCAAAACATGAAAATACAAAGTATAAATATGCATGAATTCCACATTGGCATATATTATAAAGGATTATGCAAAGTCGTAGGAATGTCAAGTAGGTTCAAGAAAAGAGCCATCCAAAATGGTTAGCTAACTTGGTCAATTAAGATACTGTAAAATCCATCCATGCTCACCCAAAATACTGATTTAAAGCCAATGCCTTTTTGTCCAATATAGCCAGCATTGGAACCTTTCTTGGTTGAATTGCCAACATCACAAAGAGCTCTAATGTTTTCAGCAGTGAAGCCCAATTAATTATTGAGGACCACAACACCATTGCTTTGTAGAATGAATGCCAAATTCAATTCCACATGAGCAGGATAAGCATTATCATCTGCATTTTGGACCTGCAACAACATAATACCATAATCATAGACGATTGGATAATCCTAATAGAATTATTATAATAGCCATTCTTCAAAACTGTATTATAATTCTAAATACTCAATTTCATACTTCCATTAAAGATTTATTAATTCTAAGGGTGTAAAATTTATGTACCTGTTAGCACTAAGAACTGCATCTTAGACGAATCTACATTGCTATGGAGCCAAGCTTTCACATTGTGGAAGACAGACTTAGCAGGATGGCCCAATCAGATAGGAAGCAGACAGAGTTTCAATGGAACCATCACTTCGGACTTCTTTTATTGCATCATGTGATTACTTCACACATAGAATTCATTCTACTTATCCATGAGTGTATTAATAATTATGACCAAGGCATATCACAAGAGAGTGGCCCTATGTTTTTTTGGGCAAAGCATGTTTTCTATGGTTTGTGGGAGATTGCTTGCTTAGAAAACAAGAAATGGAGTGGTTTCTTGGCCAGATAATAAGGTAACAATCAAGATAAGATAGTTTTATTAATGTCCAACAAATGACCACAAAAGTAGGTCAATGGGACTAAAAGGATATAATCATTTTAAGTACAATGTGGGAGTGCAAATTCAACTCCTAGATAGAAGGATACCAGTACCTTTTATATGCACAACAGTATGTAGATTCAGTTGATTCTGACGCTGCATTTCAGAAGAAGGGTGCTCTTTTATAGATTGTTTCAAGTATATACCAAAACAACCATTATGAGTAGTTGTGGTAGATTTTAAAGACTAATTTGAATTTTGCAAGGATTCACTTGGTAATTCTATAAATTAGTTTTGGAATGATGTGATTGTAATGTCTACAATACTATTTGACTCTCCTACGAATAAAGACCAAAAAGAATAGAATGCACTCTAGACTCAATCACTTGCATTGCCTTCATGGAATGCCTTTTCAACAAATATCTGTTAAATGGACAATTACTTAATTGAAATCTGTGGAAACTCTGCCATAAAACTTTTAGAAAACAAAAATGAAAAAAATCAACTATTGAAATTTGCATCACTCAAATTTGACAAAACAAACACAAGATTGTACAATTTCTTGGCTACAGCGGCTGGAATCAATCCATTACATCTACACCCTTCATCTAAAATACATTAAAGTTTACTACCCTTGCCATTTTCTGCTAAAAAGTGAATGATTATATACAGGAAACTGAATCATGACTATCAAATAAATAAGATAGATCAATGTGCTTGTAATTGAGATGCCCTGGCAGCAGCCCTCTCCAAGGCCTTCAATTGATTCATTTCCATGCAAGATTTTTGTTCCTCAGTGATTTGGTTCTCACTTTTCCCTTGCCCAATCACCTCACTTTGGGACTGTTACGATCCCTGTTCCTCCTGAGTATTGTTGAGAGTCGGTGCTTGAGAGAAAGAATGGCTATCAACTACATTTTCTGGACCCTTTTGGGAGAAGAATTTGGATCCTAAAAGCAACCACATTCATTCAATAAGATGACAGAAATAAAACACTGGGTTTTAATAATCATACCACCCAATTACAGTTACTGGGGAGGGTATTACCTCTCCTACTACTTGCCGATAGAGTTCATCAAACAAATCCTCCTGAATGTCATCCTCTGCAACATCTTTATTTAGATCCTCCTCTAATCCAACATCTCCATCTACCATAATATATGTACATTGATACAAAGCAGGAATTTTAATCAAGCATCAAAACCCAGACCAAGGGTTCTGCAACACAGGCATCAAGTAGTTTCATAAATTCAATGGGAACATAAAATATGTTTAAGTTACAAAATTTACATTCCGTTGGGCTGACAGCTGAGAGCTAACAAATAACAATAGCCTGAGAAATTTGTACCATAGGAACATTCTCCAAATCACCTTTCAGTAAATGTGGTTCCTGATCATGGAGATCAGTTTGATGACCAAGAATCGCATCTGAACCCCAAGAGAATGTGTAAACTCTACCCTCTCGTGAAATAACAGCAGTGAAGAAATTACCAATGACTGCTTGCACTACAAAAATTCCTTTCAAAGACTCCACCAGCTGTGGAGTAGTGGCAGTACTAGAGCCTTCAATCCCATACTCTGAGTCACCAAAAGAGTCTTTCCCAAATGCATAAACTTGTCCTATATCACTGATAAGCATCATACGCCCTGCTCCTGCAGTTTCCTGGATAATACAAATCCCCTTAAGAGACCTGCATATGAATGATGTAACCTCCCAATTCTCAACCCATGTCGATTTAAAAGGAGATTCAACACTACAAAAGCACAGTACAGCTTGGGAAAAATGCCAGACAAAAGAACACACAAACATTTATTGCACACCTGATTAGTCTTGGATGTCATTCTTCATCTGTTGTCCCATGGCCAAGCTGTCCAGAACTATTAGAACCAAATGTAAACTCCACCAGAATTTGTTACTATGACACTATGACCAGGACCAGCTATGGCTTGAGACTTTTCACGCATGTAGCATGTTTCCCCAGCCACCAAGAACCGCAATACCAACTTCCAAGAACCTCCGCATCTTTCTTTTAGAGTTCCTCTCTCTGATTGTGTTATGGGCTTGAATACAACTTTGCTTTGACACATGTCCAATGCTACAAGTTCAGCTATAGATAGATTAAAGTCAGGGGAAAATTTTTCCAGTTGTCTAAAGAACCATGATGAAGCCTGCAAAATGACGAAACAATTCAACAAGGTAAGCATTACAATCATTAAAATATATTGCAAAAATGAATCTAAACAAGCTTGACAGTTTGCAATCCATTCTGCCATTCTGAAACCATAAACACAAAAACTTGCCTCTAGTATGGCAAGATCTTGAGGATCCAAATTACATTCCGTAAGCACATGTAGAACAATGGAGGGATTGGCTGCTAGTGGAAATTCCCCCTGACTTGTACTTCAATAGCAATGTCGTTGTTCTTGGTGAATAATTTGCAAATGAGGTTCACTTAAAAGAGGACTTTCATTGACTATGTAATATTGTATTGATGTAGATGGCCATAGGCCACTGCTTGTTGTGGTGTCCATGCCAACTGCAAGTAGCAATACCACAAGCCTAGTAGGTGACATATGAACTGCTACAATAACAAGACGTTAACAAGACAACAATGTGATGAGTATCCAATAATATGCATTAGCCAAATTCCATCCATTCGCTGTCAAAACTGTGAAAATACCAAGCAGCATTGTTGAATGATTTTGAATCCCAATTTTGGAAAGTGGCATCTAGCTTCCAAACAGAAGGTAACTTCATTTTTGCATTGCATTGAGAGATACAAAATATTTTTAGTTGAGGTCGCACCTTACATAATATGAAACAAAGGGGGTTTGGAAGCCATTAATCTATAATGTAATCGTTGTTACAAAATTTACATACCACTAGTCTAGTGGTCGTAACAAAATTTACATGTTAGGGGAGCTTAACTAATCATTGTTTTCTTCAAGGATAGGGTTTTCAGTCACTCAAATTGCATGTGAAATGCAACCCGGTCTACCAAACCAGAAAATTTTCCTAGACAACAAAATTCCATGAAAGATAACAAAATCTATGAAAGTACCAGCCTCCGACAATTGCATCAGGTTCACAAAGTACATAAGCTAATCAAATGGAAACATTTGAAAAAAGAAGAGCACAAGAATCACGACTGCACATAAAATGAGGATGAAATATTTCTTGAAATGAATCCAAACTTTACAGATTTCGAGATATCATAATAATTGGGTTAAAGGGAACTTTGACTCCCAAAAGAATTTGCAACTTTGCACAGGGTAACTCTCTTCAACACACACAAAGGCAAAGGCATCCTAATGGGTTTTGACTGTTCTGCTCCCACCCTCTTCAAGCAGCATTGTTGAATCTTTATAGGAAGGGTGATTTGAGAAGAGCCTCGTGTCATTAGGACCACCATGAAATCATGAAGGATGGGCATAGATTATCGAAAAACTGTAACTGGTCAGTGCAGACCTGCAAAGCCATAGTATGGAACAGGGGTGCCTAATATACATAGAGCTACATTGAATCCGGAGCTAAGCCAGATCAAAATCAAAATAAATAAATCTGCCACTCTGCTAAATTGGAGTCTGTCTAATTGCAAATTTAGACAGAAACATTCCTCCAATTAGATTATATCGAGGATGTATCACATCAAATCCAGATTGCAGAGATCATCAAGTTAAAATAAGCTGTTGAAATTGATTCTATAACCCTAGCTTGATAGACCAACTCATCCCAAGCGGGCATTAATGCATTCATTCACAGATTATCCGACATATTATCAGTCAAATTTAGCCAATCAAAACAGTACATTAACTCATACCCAAATAGCTATTTCTAATTCCGGACATATTCGTATGGCCAAAGATCCTTTAGCTTATCACTAGATTTGAGAAGCACTAACAAAGAATTTGACCATAAAGCAGTGACCTTTACATCACCAAAAATGACTTGCCCTAAGGGATAATTTGATCAGATACCAACCATTAGAATTACTATGTTTATTTCTATTTCAAAAACTGATCCAATTATTCATTTTTCAAAGTTTATAGATTAATCGATATAGAGGGCATAGATTTGAGCCGAGTTTAACAATTCCACAAATTTACTGCAAACTTTACAGCCACATAAGGGCTAATTCACTGAACCTACATGCAGAAAACATATAAATAAAGAAATACTCAGATCCCAAAGCTTATCTTAATGTACAAACCTTCAAGCATCTTAAAGCATGCCCAATTCATATATAGTGCAAAAAATACATGGGTGCATTCATATTCAACATATTATAAGGGTTTTATTAAATTCGGTGGGTTTTTAATCAAACAGAACCTCTAAATCTCGATGAGTACTAGAAATGTTTTGAAGACTGATCAAACCAATCTCAATGGATGTCAGCGATAGCTACTTCAAGGGCTTCCTTTGGGACCCAAATCATTAGGTCCGATGATCGAAACCCTCTGCGGATTAAAAAACCAGGATTTCATGAAGAAAATTGAGGGTTTATGGGGTTTCAACCAGTGAAATGACATGTGAAATCAAGGTAAAAACCCCTTTTCCATAGGTTATGAGGGTCAACGAGTTCTGTATCGGTGGAGGTCAAGTTCAACGTTCGTGATTCCACAACTAATCTTTGAGAGAGGCGTCCCCTCGTACTACCACTTTGGTCTCGTGGGATGTTTTCTATTTACATTCCTGTCCATAATAACATTCCCATCCATAATTACATTCCTTTCCCTATCAGAAAGAGCCACTACGCTAAACAATCGGACCAGTCTTCCATCTTGACCTCCAATGGTAAAAACCAATTATTCAAAAGCACTACTCAGGCCGTCTCTGAGACGGCCATAGGGATATTTGACTTAGCACAACCATTCCCCAAACTACTCCAATACTAGAGGTACTAGCTCGCATGGAGAAGTTGAACTTGTCCATTGTAACAATAAAGAAATAATTTTAGACGGTCCACCTTCGAAGACAACACCTTTGCTGTTGATTGATTCCAGTTATACTATGGCTCTAGCTCTTTGCACCATGGCTCTTTGGCACTATGGCACCTCTTTGCCATTAGGTCCTTCCTGTTATGCAAAAGGATCAAAGAACAAATGAACCAAATTAATATATTGATTGCTTTTCATTCACATCTTGGTTGGAATCATTGTGATGCATGTACTGACATCATTTGGACATTAAATTTGGTTGCTTGGTCACTTTGGGAGTATTTAGTACCAAATTTGTTCCATATTGTCGATGGAGTTAGTTACAGTATTATGTTTAGATGTATAATATAGTTTGTTACAACATATTGTTATTATTATTATATTGGTATAATATTGTTATTGTATTAAATGTATTTTTTATTATATATATTATAGAAAAAATGTTTTGTATTAATTTATTTTGTATGTAATATTTATAGGTTTTTAATATAAATTTATGTGTTAGAAAAAATGTTTTGTATTAATTATTTTGTATGTAATATTTATAGATTTTTAATATAAAAATTTTATATGGTAAACTAATTTATATATTAACTTTAATGAGTTTATATATTTATATTATTTTAATAAGCAATACATAGATGAGTACAAAATGTCTATGTAGTCGATGGTCGACATAACATGGTCAACATGTTTTTGTTATCCATAAATGTCTTGTATGTTATATTAATGCTAGGATTGATTTCACTATGTGAATTGAGTCCATTGTGAGTGCATAATATGATGATGAAAATGTTTATTGTTCCCATATTATATGACTTGATCTTCTAAGGTCTAGATAATATAATTTTTTCTATAACAACTGCTGGTCCAAATAGCAAAATATCTTTTAACTGACGTGGATTCCACCGATTTAATTAGCCAAGGTACCAAGATCGTGTCCAAATTAGCCTATAAAAACTATAATTATATGTCAAGGTCATGCAAATTAGCCATATAATTAACATTATATGCCAAGGTTTAGTGGGTTTAAATGTTTAGTGGTATTTTGTATATGCCAAGGTCATGTCCAAATTAACATATAGTTGGGTTGCATTAATTCAGTTTTGTTAATATAAGGACTTGCAAATATATATTATATATATGTTAGAATTTAGTAAAATATAAAAATTCATTGTCAAATTTGTAATTGTTTTCATTGCCAGAGTGACAACTAAAAATGACCAAATAAATGACCAATTGTTATGTGGTCATTTTTAGTCTAGATATCCCGTAACCAAATTTGGTCATTTATCTTGGTCATTTTAAGTTGGTTTTTATCTCGTGACCAAAAGTGGTCATTTATCTTGGTCTTTTTTAGTTAGCTCACTTAAATTTATTAACTTTGGTCATTTATCCCTTGAAAAAAACTATGGTGACCAAAAATTGTGGTCTCCTGGTCACTAATCTCTCATTTTCCACTAGTGTGACGATGATGAAGATGAGGGTGATGATGAACAATGATGGTGATGATGAGGAGGGTGATGACTATGATGGTGATGAGGAGGAGGAGGATGACTATGATGGTGATGATGAGGATGAGGGTGATGATGATGATGAGGATGATGAGGATGAGGATGAGGATGATTATGATGATGATGATGATGACCATGATGATGATGATGAGGATGAGGGTGATGATGAGGAGGAGGAGGTTGAGGGTGATGATGATGATGATGATGACGATGATGATGAGGATGGCGATGATGATGATGATGAGGATGAGGATGAGGGTGAGGATGATGATGATGATGATGATGATGATGATGATGATGACCATGATGACGATGATGAGGATGAGGGTAATGATGATGATGATGACGATGATGAGGATGAGGGTGACAATGAAGATGATGATGAACAATGATGGTGATGATGAGGAGGATGATGACTATGATTATGACGATGAGGATGAGGATGGTGATGATTATGATGATGATGATGATGACCATCATGATGATTATGAGGATGAGGGTGATGATGAGGAGGAGGAGGATGAGGGTGATGATGATGATGATGATGAGGATTGTGATGACGATGAGGATGAGGGTGGCGATGAAGATGATGATGACTATGATGATGATGAGGATGAGAGTGATGAGGAGGAGGAGGAGGAGGATGAGGATATGGATGATGGTGATGATTACCATGATGATGATGATGATGATGATGATGACGATGATGATGATGATGATGAACAATGATGATGATGAGGAGGAGGAGGAGGAGGATGACTGTGATGATGATGACGAGGACAAGGGTGATGATGAGGAGGAGGATGAGGGTGATGATGATGATGAGGAGGAGGAGGATGGTGATGATTATGAGGATGAGGGAGATGATGAAGATGATGATAAATAATGATGGTGATGATGAGGAGGATGGTGACTATGAATATGATGATGAGGATGAGGGTGACGATGATGACCATGATGACCATGATGATGATGATGAGGATGAGGGTTATGATGATGAGGAAGATGAGGATGAGGATGAGGATGAGGATGATGACAACCATGATGATGATGATGAGGATGGTGATAATAATGACGATGATGACGATGATGATGATGAAGATGATGATGATGATGAGGAGGAGGAGGAGGAGGAGGATGACTATACCGATGATGATGAGGATGAGGGTGGTGATGATGATGAGGATGAGGGTGATCAACAATGATGTGTTAGGACAAAACCAAATTAGTTAAGAAAAAATGCATATGCATTATAGCTTTATCATATCGCATATGGTTCATATCGCATATGCGTTATATCACATATGCGATATGAATAAGCTATAGAGAGTATGCGTTATAATGCATATGCATTATTTTAAAATTAAAATAATTGGCGGGAATAAGGTTTGGCATTAGTTTCAGAAGTAGCTTCAGAATACTGAACCTATTGGTTAGGAAAAATAAACCAGGGCTATTGCTTGTCTTTTAGAACTCTATCAATATGCTCAGTTTACATGGTGTGTTTTGATATGACATACACAATTTTTTTTTAATGAAATTCTAGGATATTGTAGAGTACGATCTTACGATTATGAATATGTAATTTTTTCTTTCAAAACTATGTTTTATTTATTTATAATTATTTTTCTAAATTACACACGTTAGTTTTCGAAAATACATACATCGATTGTTTGTTATATAACTTTTGATTTCCATCACCATTTTCCAAAAAAACTATATGGTGCACTAGATGAGATCAAGCTCTATGATCTTATATTTAGAAATCAAGGATTTCATTAATTTTTTCCCCTAAAGTGTTGCACCCGCACATAAGGTTTTAATTTCAATCTTTTCTGACTTCAATAATTAATAATAATACAAAATAATTCATGAATTTTTTTGAATAAATAGTGTTGCACTAGGCGCATATGTCATTTATATGTCTGTAATATTTTATCCCAAATTGACATCATTTACCTCATATATTGCTGTACCTGCACAAACATATATGTTAAGATGTGCTAAAAATTTGAAAACCCACTTTCATGGAAACTAATTTTATAATCATGTACACACATTTTCTATGCATAAATGATATATATTATGAAATCTGATTCAATTTCCTATCTTTTCTCTTTTTACTTCATCTTCAAATAAGTTAGGGAAGTACCCCTAATTGTCACCTAAATTCAGAGTTTTCCGTTTATTCTAGTATTATGTGGGATCTAAAGAGTCTTTAAAGGAGACCATGATTGAGCATCGGCCCCTAAATTTTAAAAGAATAAATTTTAATCTATAAAAGAGAATACGAAAGTAATATAAAAGGAACCAAAAAGCTTGATAAATATTCAAAAAATAATGAAATTATAGAAGTAAAATTGAAAAGGAAAAACCTTTGATAATACTAACACAGAAAATACAATTATAGCCTAGGGTTTATAATTTAAAATGTAAACCCTATAAGGATTTGTCAGGGAAAAATAATAGGACATCAGGTTAGAACATATAATATAAACCCTTGCATAATATAACCAACACTTATTCAAGGAAATGAAATAGGCAGTCTACAACCTCATACCTGAAAATCGTAGCTCCTTTAATGGCTGAAACCTACACACTCAAATACCCAGCATTGGAAATTCACAGGAAGATCTGGCATCTGTATAGATGACTTAATCACTTGGGAAGTAACATGTTCCACCCAACCATGTCCCAAAATATTTCCTGGTTTTAATGAGTATTCCCCCTAGCTGGTTCCAACATGCAAGTCGATTAGAGCACCTAAGGTGAGGTTTCCCTAATTAGTATCAGGTTTAGATCAGTTCTCCTCCTTCCTCTTAGGGAAAATTTCTCCAAGAAATCTCTTGAGAATAAGCACTAAGAATAACAACTACCAAAAATATAGATGAGATATCCCCAAGCCTCTCCTTGGCTTGGAGCTTTATAGACATACATTTCAGTCAAAGGGGCAGTTAAATCAAGAATTGCTTCATTTCTTGATTTAACCCTTTTGATTTAATTTAGTAATTTTAATATTTTAACTTAGGAACTCTTAACTAGTTCCCAATTGGACTTTTATAGGTATTATACTATTTAATTTTTATCTTAGTAATAATAGTAATAGATGGAACTTTTCCTTATTTCCTATATTATTAATATTATTACTAGGTGTACCCTTTATACATACTCTGTATAAAATATATTATTTAGTAACATTTGTCTTAGGTTATCACATATTGTGATCCCTAGACTTACGACACTTTCTTCATTAAGGTCATGAGGTAGATGGTTAGGTCTACTAGGATAGTCAACTCTAAACATCCATGCATGTTGGATTCCCTCATATAAAATGGTAGTTCTTCAGTACTTGATGAGAATATAGAAATTAAAATTTTCATTTAATCACTTATAAAAAAGTCAAATGAGATCAATATTTTTCTCTATTTGTTTTTTACTCAATAATCATTATTTCTTTTCACTAACACATAGCACTTACCAGATCCCATACTCAATGCTAAAAATAGGGAGTTACAAACTTAGTGCAATTTCAGAGCTCTTCACTCAACACTAATGCTAGGATGTACTTGTAGGATACACCTAGGGATACAATGTCTAAGGATCCAATGTTTCATAGCTTATGGTCAACATCAACATGGAAGGATCCAGGGCTTATGCCCAACACTTCCAAATTATATTTTCATGTGTTCCAGAGGTTCACGCTCAAGACAAATAAAAGTACGCATGTCCTCAAGAGCTTCTTTCTCAACACAAAACATCAATTTACCCATGTGCTCCATGGCTCCTCGCTCCACCCAGAACATCTCATCAATCATGTGCTTCAGGGTCCATGCCCAACACAAGAAAACACACACACACACACACACACACACACACACACATATATATATATATATTGTAATATCCCAAATTTTTGGACCTAACACTTATGGGCATGAGCCCATTGGTTATGATGTTACCTTAATGTTTTGTTTTGATATACTAGGTCGAAGACCACATTGCATATGAACATGATGATTTGTTTGATACACTAGGTGTAAACCAATTACATAT
>LPNX011067592.1:47728-63560 GCA_001517045.1 Pseudotsuga menziesii
ATGCATGCTTATATTTTTGTTGAGGATAAAGCTCTGGAACGCATGAAAAGATAATTTGGAAGTGTTGGGCATAAGATTTGGATCCTTCCATGTTCATGTTGAGCATAAGCTCTGGAACATCAGATCCTTTTCCATTATATCCCTAGGTTTATCCTATAAGTACATCCTAACATTAGTGTTGAGCGAAGAGCTCTAGAATTGCACTAAGTTTGTAACTCCATGTTTTTAGCATTGAGTATGGGCTCTAGTAAGCACTAGGAGTTAGTATAAAGAATTAATTATTCCTGGCTGAAAACGATTGGAGAAAAATATTGATCTCATCTGACTTATTTATAAGTGATTAAATGAAATTTTGAATTTCTGTATTCTCATCAAGTACTAAAAAACTACCATATTATATGAGGGAATCCAACATGCAAGTATGTTTAGAGTTTCCTATCCTAGTAAACCTAACAATATACCTGATGACCTTAATGAAGAAAGTGTCATAAGTCTAGGGATCACAATAGGTGATACCCTAAGACAAAGGTTACCAAATAATATATTATTATATATTTTATACAGTGTATGTATAAAGATGACACCTACTAATAATATTAATAATGTAAGAAAGAAGGAACAATTCCATCTATTACTATTATTACTAAGATAAAAATTAAATAGCATTATATATATAAAAGTCCAATTAGGAACTAGTTAAAAGTTACTAAATTAAGTAAAAATGGTTAAATAAAGAAATTAAGTGATTCTTAATCTAACTGCCCTTTGACTAAAAAGTCTGTCTATAAATCCCCAAGCCAAGCAGAGGCTTGGGGATCTCATCTATCTTTCTGGAGTCATTATGCTTCTTGATTATTCTCAAGAGAGTTCATGGAGAACATTTCCCTAACAAAAAATAGGAGAACTCATCCAGACCTGATACTAATTAGGGAAGCCTCACCTTAGGTGCTCTAAGCTACTTGCATGTTTGAACTAGCCCCGAGGGGATCCAGATTAAAACTAGGAATGATTTCGAGTCATGGTTGGGTGGAATGTGGTAGTTCCCAAGTGATTCATTCGTTTATGCAGAGGTCAGATCTACCTTTGAATTGTTAATGATGGGTATTTGAATGTGTAGGTTTCACCCATTAGAGGAGCTTCACTTTTTAAGGTATGAGTTTTTGGACTCCCTATTTCATTTCCCAAAATAAGTGTTTGTTATATTATTCAAGCATTTATATTATATGTTCTAACCCTATGTGCTATTTCTTTTCGTGACAAATTCTTTTAGGATTTACATATTAAATTATAAACCCTAGGATGTAATTTATTTCCTGTGCTAGAATTATCAAAGCTTTTGTTCTTTCATTTTTACTTCTGTAATTTAATTATTGTTCAAAGATTTATCCAAGGTTTTGGTTATTTTTTATATTACTTCTGTATTCTCTTTTAAATCTTAGGTTTTATTTATATAAACAGTGACTATATATTTTATTTGTTTTAGGAAACCTACTGGTAGATTACATATTGCCAGTGGAGATTTATTTAGAAGTAAAGGATAGTTTTAGGTGAAGCTTTAAACAAAATTATTTATAGATTTTAATAAACTGATATAATAAATAGAATCTAGTAAATACTTTATATATATTATATTAGGTATAAACCAAGACTGTAATTACTAATTTAAAAAATATTATAAACACAGTATTATTTATCTAAGAGTAACCATAAATCCTAAAGTAACTAAGCTAAGATAAAAACACCAGCAAATACCTATCAAGGTATGTATAAATAAACTCATGCTAATAATCAAGATAAACATTATCACTTTCCATTAACCAAATAAATATCATAAGTCAATTAACAGTCCAGGTATCGAGACCATATAAATGGTCCATGATTTATAACATTAAAACTAACTACATCTACAAAGCATAAGCAGTAATATTATTATCAATATTATAAAACCACTGCATAAATAAACAAATCAAACCCTCTAACAGTCTAAAATACATCATATAAATCGCGTACCATAAATACATTATCCAAAGTATTATAACCACAATAATATTAAATACACCTTAATTATTTCAAATACCCAAGGTAAATGGAAAAAGGTCACAGGATCGAATCCTGTGGACCCTTAAGTCCAAATCGTATCCATAACTACAAACCCTCCCCAGTTTACACAACCCTGGATCAAATCCTGTAGGTTCCATTTTATTTACAAGCCACACTACACTAATTACATTCAAGTTGTTAGTTTAATAATCAATTATTTGCACAGAGGTCGTAAGACCCTTTCTAATTTATACACAGAACCACCTATGGCCCTCGGCCTCATACTTAACCACAAAGTAAATTGAAATACTATAAAACACTGTCATGGAATAACCAACAACAAAATTTTCCAATTAAGGGTTTACACCCAGAGTCGTCCTCACAGTTAATTCATGCATCACATTTAAAACAGTAAATATGCACCCATTTACGCTATCGCAGCTACAATGGTGAGTTCCAATGCCATTCATGGCATGGCCCCAAGCCATACCCTAACACCCATTACCATCCTTACAAACACATTAAATAACAAAGGTGAATTCATATAGTCCACAAATTTTTGCAACCACATAAATCAAACGCAACATATATTTATAAACCCATTCACTATAATCCATTCAAAATTTTACACAGTCATTTGATTACGGCCTTGCACCATTGCAAGCAATGTTGCTGCCCATGGCCAGTTTCATAACCAAAACATTAAATACAAAATGCATAGAGCTTGTCATGGATATACCTAGGCCTCTTTTGATACACAGAGTTCCAATAATAAATTCATTTACATCTAAATGATTCAGGATTGAAGGAGAAATGAAAAAACCCAACTAATGAAAACCCAATTCCTGTAGCATTCCAAATGAAGAGCCCTTTTTAAGTTACATTCAAACCCCCAAAACCCAAACTCATTCATTGGAACCAAAATCAAGCAAACTCAACCATCAATGAGTGATAACTCAACCATAACCACGAAGCCAAGAGGTGACAAGTGAATACTTTTGCGACAAGCTTACCATAAGGGTATGGCTTTGCTTCTGGCCTCACCCTCGAGCAAGGAACCATGTTTTCCCTCTCCACCCCTGTAACCTACAATCATATAATGAAGACCACGATAAGAAGTATGATATGTTAAACAAGCTAAAGAAATCAACTAATGCTGCGAAACCAAACCATGATCATACATGTCTGCTAATCCATCGAAACCATTTCCTTCATACTGAACCAGAGCAGAGAGCAAGTAGCAGTGCTGCAAAATGGCCAGACTAATTCTTAGGAGAAACCCTAAGTGTGGTTTCCTCTTTTCCTAAAGCTAATTGAAAGTGCCACCCTAGCCACCATTAATACACACCAGACCCGTATTCGTATAGTCTATGGACTATATTGAAAAATTTCCACCCAAATCAACGTAAGGTTTAAACTATCATGTGCATCAAATACCTTAGCCTTTAAGGCTTAATACCATGTGCATCGAATTCCTTAGGCTTTAATCCCTAATACCATGGCATATGAAATATGCCATGGAATATTTTTTATCCAAATTTTTTACAAAGAATTACAAACTTTAAAATAAACATATAATAAAAATATGTTAGGACATGAAGATGTGATAAAACATTTACACCATAGTAAATAAGTAGCACATAAGCAATGAATCTGTGCCCATAGATAATAAGTGTTGTAGGACCCCGTCACTATAATAATGCCATAATAATCACAATTATAGGTAGTATAATGTCCCCAGGATAGATCTGCAAAGAAGTGATCTAGTAACCATAAATGAAAGGCTTTCCCGTTCAACTTGTTATAAATAGTTTTCCAACACTAAGTGAACCTGCACATAAAGAGGAAGAAGTGCATTAGTTCAACAGAACTAAGTAAGCCCGCTAGGAAGTAGAAACTATTACCTCTCAGGTAGTTACATGAGAAACTAGTCCCGCCACTCCATCCCTTTATCCATTAACAAACTTAATTCAGAATGCATGTATATGATAGTAAAACATGTGAAAATCAGTGAAGTACATAATCAAAGTATCTAACATACACAACATTGCGTAACCATAATAGTAGCATATTAATCAACATTACGACATCATAAGTAAGCACATAAATAATCACATTTGAAAGCAAGGAAGAAGGATGTAAGAACAACTTACGACAAAACAAGTAGTATAAATAGACTATGACACATTCCACAATTCCAATAATGTCAAGCATATGTAGTTTTGACTAGCCTACTAATTATTTATTTATTTATTTTTCATTTTTTGGGGACATTACATATATATTATATCATATGAAATTGGCTTACGCCCAGTATATCAAACAAATCATCATGTTCATATGCAATGTGGTTTTCGACCCAATATATCAAACTAAAAAATCAAGGTAAAATCATAATCAATGGGCTCATGCCCATAAGTGTTAGGTCCAAAAATTAAGGATATTACAAGAACACTTGGAGAAATTGATAATTCTTTTCGAGAAACAATTTCAGGTCAATCTATGCCTTGCGAATGGTAAAATCAATCTCGATGGTTATATATAACATTTCCATTGGTTAGATTAGTTATAAAACCCTTGAGAAACAAAAATACACGAGTGTGACATGTGAAATTAGAACCACTCTAAGATGCAAACATATTTAACAAGTCTACTACAATACTATGAAATCATTACTACAAAATGAAGTGGAACAAAATAGTAAATAGTCGAATCAATTTTTCAAACATCAACCTATGAATGAATTAAAACCAACATAATACAATCAATATAATAATAACGTAAAAAGTCTATTTTAAAAATTAAAGAGAAGGGACATCAAACCAATGGGCTTGAAGATTTGTTAATACCTGAGTAAATTAATAAATAATAAATGCTATGAAATAAAAGTATATAAAAGAAACCCAATAATGATGTTATACCTCTTTCAAGATCTAATCAATTACTTGTATCCACTTCACATACTCAAGGAAATATTAAATTGTCAACTACCCCTCCCTTTCTCCCCAACACTCTCATGACACAAATATTCTTGGTGTCCATTACTTCGTAACTCTCGAATCCTATAAAGCCATCGATTAAATATATCCATGGTACCCTAAACCTACCGTCAAAACCGTCTATTGGAACT
Source organism: Pseudotsuga menziesii (assembly GCA_001517045.1). Lineage (NCBI taxonomy): Eukaryota > Viridiplantae > Streptophyta > Pinopsida > Pinales > Pinaceae > Pseudotsuga > Pseudotsuga menziesii. Next base: position 52,899 of record LPNX011067592.1, read on the forward strand.
CATGGAAGCCAACAACAAAAGTAGGAGTTTCTATCAATAGAGAAAAGCATGACACACAACTAATAGTTTTTATCAAGGTAGGTTTCATATGGCCACTGAGGAAGTTGCTAATAGTGAAACTTTGGACAAATCATAACCTCGATATTTTAAGAGAATTGGGTTCTCAAACAATTGGAGGAGTTGTTGTTAGTTTATCAAACATATTCTTCTTGAAAATTTCAAAAAGGTTTCTTTGTCTTTACAATAAGGCCACAACACACTTAATGAAGTTGGAAAAGAGAATTCATAAATTGGAATATGAATTGAAGGTAAATAATGCTATTATAAAACACAAAGATTATATCATAAATGGAATAAAAAGTTAACCACTAGTTACATGTGCATATGAATGATCATAGGAAGAAGAAATAGGATAGCTATAGAAAAAATTCCTTAAATAATGTGCTTATGAAGAAAATATCTTAGATTTAATTCTTTAATAATCATAAATTAAATAATTATATATTGTTTTTTGGTATCTATATGTTTGAATTTATATTTGGTTTCGATCTAGCCGTAACTAAACCAAACACCAAATTAATTTATAAGACTTTCTTATTTTTTTTTGATAAAAACCCATGTACACACTACTAAAATTTAGGAAAGTTTATACATGCAATGCCTTTTTGGAATTTGAACCTCTTACTTCCTTAAAAAACACATGTATTTAATTACTACTAATAATACCATGTATACACACAATATTAAAAAAAACATAAATATGAGCTGACATAAATAGGTTCCGAACTAGCAAAAACATAAATATGAGCCGACGAAAAAAGAATAAATGGTTTGAAAAAAAAACAAGGAGAGCTGCTTTAGCAGCAAGTCCCTGCCTTATGTAAACTATTAATTGGACAATAATGTTCAAAATAATGTTAATAATTGACATACAGACTTTCCAAGAAATGCAATATTGACTAGATATTTCGAGAACCGGCTTATAGTTGTATCCATCGCCTCTTCAAAAGCTTTTGCTATCTCAGCATCTCGTCCAGATGGACTGAGGGAACACAAATCCACTCTAAGACCAATAGTACATAGGTTGTCCAAAGCAAAGAAAATAAGTATTTCCTGAAGATCAATGGTAGAACCACTTCGGGAAGCTTCTTCAATCTCTGCTAGCAATTTAAAGTGAATGGATTTATCAATTGTGGTAATCATGTGATTTTTATGGGCTGGCGAGTGCAAAAAAAAACCCATTGTCTTCCTCCCCAAGCCCATTGTTCACCATATGTGTTGAGAGTTCTCTAGCCCAGTAGATCATCTAAAATACATTTATAATAACTATCCTCGGAGAAGCTACAGAACTTGGTCTTTAGAATGTACTCTATCTTTTAGGATCTATGGTAACAAAGGAAAATATGTTTTCCATCCAAGAAGGCTTGAATTCCAACGTTCCACCACAGTCTATGAGTACCTGGGTAACCCAGTCATATATGTCATTTACATGAAGAAACAGATACAGAATCATACCCATTACTGGCCAGATTGGAGGACCGGCCTCATCTTCCTTTGAAGGACCATGTGGTGCCATATTATCACTGCAAATAAGCTTATCACATAAAAATCGATTGCTGCATGTTCAATTAGCTGCCAAGATGAATGGATCAGAAAGGAGCATTTTTTCCGCACTGGATCTGTGTAAGAAAGTGAGAAAACAACTATACTAATTTTTTAGATATTCTATGGTTCTCACAACTAAAGTAGGAACCAGTATAAGCGCTAACCAAAAAGCCATAAACAACCGCGATCTAGCAAAGTAACATTTGTGGAAATGGCAGTGCTTAAATAGCAATTTCAATAATTTGGTTAGTTTCAAAATAGGTTATTTAATGTAGAATAGGAATCATCATTGAAGTAATTAAGAAAATAACAATTATTGCGAACAATTTTGATTTAGTTTTAACAAAAATGGCCAAAGCTAAGTATTTTAGTTCTCTTTTATCCTAATCGCTAAAGTAGCAGTGCAACCATACAAAACGTAGGTGGGTGCTGTGGAGAATTTTGACAATCATTAAATATGAATTGGTAGACTAATGAATGGATCTGTATCTACCAATATATATTTTATTTATTAGTTTTATCAAACCGGTTTTAATGAATTCAGATGGTGTTTGGAACTTATGAGAATGTAATATAAATTTCACAAGTTTTAAGAGACATTGATTATTTGTAAAACAACTTATTCTTGACTAAATGCAAAAGAGAGAACACTTGTTACATAAAAAATCCAGATAGGTTCTTTAAAAAAATAATATGGATCGCGTCTTTTATGCATGTGATTCTTCATGCTTAAATGACATCTTTCATAGTTCTTCTCCCAATACACAACTGCCTATTTTACCGCATCTCCATACCCCTACTGTATGTGCCTCCTTCAATGCATGCACCTGGAACTGTGGGCGTAGGAGATGTCTCTAGCATTGGGATTGTAGCTCCAGCGTCCCGAAACCAAGACCTAGTTTCAGCACCAGCTCAAGGAGAGAAAAGGATCTCATCGGCTTAAAATTGATTTGTATATTATTTCATCCTCAAGGGAATGTAATTTCTATTGGGATTCCTTTTACTTTGTTCCAATTCATTTCTGGTAATGGTGTGGATGTAATTTACATCTTTGAGGAGGTCCGTTGTAATGTACCTCTCATACCTCAAAGCCAAAAAGGGGGTGAAATTTTTTTTTGCTGTTACTATACCATTAGTCAATCCTGTTAGTGACAGCATTTCACGTGGCATTCAGTGGAAAAACATGTACAATCAACTAGGAAATGTCCAAACTACAAGCATTGTAAAAATACAATCATTTGACCTTGTGCATCCATCTTCCTCTACAAACGTAACCACGCAATTGCAACTAACTTGCTCATTATGACTTCTAGTATTCATAGGATTAAGTAGTTTCCTCAGTAATTAATGTGTCATTTGCTACATACCCCAATGTCCCTTACCGCATTTTATTACCCATCGACTACAATATGGAACATATTACTCATTGCTTATTTTGGTTAGTGAATCGTATGAGCAGCACTTCCATATTTTCAAAGGCATATCTTTCACAAAATTTTTCATCTATTCATCTATTATTAGTTTGGTCTTCATTTGTCATAGTGCATTTAAACAATACTACGTGTGAACAAAATCATTAATATATCATTTCTTGATCATCTTCTACCATGGCATAAACTACTATCATGTTGTAGAGCATCATCATAGGCACACAAAACAATGTGAGGAAAATAAAAGCATCCCGACACATGAAAAGGAAACAGACAAAAAAATGTACGTGGTTTACCCCAACCTTGGGGTTACGTCCACAAAAGGGTGTCACATGCCTGCGACATTTATTTCATTAGAAAGTTACAATCCGCAACAGAAATGTTGCCATCATTCTCTAATAATCCTCACTGGATCTCACTTAGGATGTATTTCTCCGGAATTCAATCTTACAAGATTGAATAGTGTATTTTACATCTACATCTTTTCTCTTGTCTTCAATCTTACAAGATTGAATAGTATATTTTACATCTGCATCTTTCTCTTCTCTAGAGGTAACTACGGAAATGTACATGAAAATATATATATATATATATAGTCATAATTCCCATATATTCATAGAGACTCACCATATCCATACTTAACAGAAGCAACTTATTAAACTAAAACACAGTTGTGGCTTATCTAGTAATACACAGAGATATGCGACAATGTAATCCCCACAAAAGTTGGTAATCTCCCTTTGGATAATGTGCAAAGAGGGCCAAAGCACAATCAAGGATTCTAGTTTCCATACTCGATATGCTGGGTTCAAACTCAATCGATTTAAATTCAAGCATGCAACGAGGTGTAAGGAAATCTGAGTATGAACTGTGATATCAAGGCTGGGCCTTCCATTCGATATGCTAGGTTCATATTACAGTTAATTATAACTTTAAGCCATAAGGAAAGGGGGCCTATGAAGACAGGCACCCGCTGCATTACAAGGCTGGATCCTCCAACGCTATGTTGGGTTCGTAATCCAAACGGTTATCACTTTAATAATGATAAACAAAAGGGGCATATGAGGGAAAGAACACGCTGCAATATAAGGCATGTCCTTTCAATGATAAGGCGGAAAAATTACCACGGAAGAGAAAAAATACCGAGCACAACTCTTCAAAGTTTTTACCTATGACGAGAATAACAGACCTCCTCCATATCCCGACCAACTACGACCTATATCATGCCCGTTCCCAACAAAATTATTTAAAAGATGACAGAGAGTTATGGGCTCTTATATGAATTCGCTTGTCCAGTCCCCAAAAACCACCTACGACCTGAATCGTGCTCATACCCAACATGTTTATTTAATAGACACCAGATCGTTTGGTTTTGCAGGCATACATATGCTGTAAAAAAGAAGGGGACAGGATCGCCTTTGTATCCCTCGTGGTTTGAGGTTCATTGCTCAGCCTACATCCCTATGCACAGAAACAAAAACAACCAAACCATTGATAACTCACCATTCCGGCAGCCAGCCTCCAGAACAGCCACAACGACGTGCAAGATCCTGCGAATCCACGTTCTCTGGCCAAAACTTAGGTGTATGCGCCGCTGTAAAATTAGATTTAAAACAGATATTTTCTTCTATCCAAAAGGTAAGGAACCTCGACTATAACCATTTCACACATATAACTATTCCACAGAAATAAATCATTCAACCACAACGTACAACAATGGCTACCTGAAGGTAAATGACCTACTACGATTTTCTTTCAAGGATGTTCTGCAATTGGCGGTTGGTTATCGGCCTGTCAGTCAATGGATTAGGGTTTCCATCATACATTGGGCAGTGTTCCGGGAGGGTATTTTATTCTAAGGCACACAAAGAGTTGTAGTTCAAGTTCTCCCATACACATAGATGATTGTCGAACATAAATCTCTAAAGTATACTTTGAAAAGGAAATAAGAATGCTGTAAGTAAGAAAAAATACTCAGCCCAATTGGAAAAACCAAAGGAGAATAATGCAAAAGGGGTTCAAGTAAATGTGCAGCTTACACACAAAGAACCCAAATCCAGAAAATGCAGAGGCGTTCTTGGAACCTCCAAATCCTTCCTCGTAGGGCGCGCTAGGTCCTTTTTCCTTCCCTTTTCTTGCGATCTGGAATGTATAAAATAAGTCTTGGTGAGAACCCTAACACCTCCATCTATGCTCATGAACACCCTGTAACGTATCCACAATCAGTGCCGGTTTGTTCAGGGTAAAATAAAAACTCCTGGCTCAACGTCTCTCAAATTTAAGGGAGATTAAATTACACCATCAAAGTTTATGGCTATAAATCAGGCCTGTTGAGTCAGGTAAATTCAATGATTCCTTTTTGTGTGGTATTTCCTTCTATAACATAGGTATGTGTGATAATATATTTATAACCATAAATATATATATATATATATATAATCTCCTTTAGTTTCTAAATTCACGTAAAGTAAATTTAACTTCTTTTACCAAACGATGCCTTCACTTATATAAGGCTTTCATTGTGTATGAAACCCCTTTTCATATACATACATAATTTTCTATAATATATATATATATATATTTATTTTGATACCTTTTATTGGTGTAAGGTGGGAGTAACCTTATCACGGTCGAGGTATATTTTTTTTTCCCTATTCTTCACAAAACCCTCTTTATGATCTAATGTATAGATTGTAGTCAATCTTAGGTTACGAGACTATTTTTTTTCATGAGATAATTTCCCCGTGTTCGAGCCCTAAGATAGCGTGTCTGCATTAAGCGTGTGACTAAGAAGTGGCTTACAGCCGAGGGCGAGGGTGGTGGCTTGATTCTCTTGATGATATCACAATGATTTCTCGTCACCTTTCCTTGACCTTCAGGCTTTTTCCCTCAATTTTTACCCATCCTTTTGTGGATTACCTTTTTCTTGTTAAGTCGCGGCAACCTGTTTAGTCTCCTAGGCATACAATATTAAGGAAGTAATCCCCTAAATCATGAGGTATTTGCTGGTGGGGCCTTGGCCTTGAGCTCCACACCAGAAAACAATTACAATAGACATTCACCATATACAACGCTTGGGGCATACAAGAGGGACATTACATCCTCCCCCCCTTAAACATAACACCGTCCTCGGTGTTCTAGCATTTTCTTTGACCAAATGTCATCTTTTTCTTTTCATCTCTTTGTTCTGAATCCCCTGTGATCCTTTTGTATCCCTTTACATCGCTATCGTTCAAGACCTGCAGTTTTCCTGCAACAAGTTCGGGTCTAGCCCAATTTTCTTCAGTACATCATGTACAACACTTATATTTTAACTTAAACATAAGCCATATATGCATTGTAATAATCTGCAATTTAGGGAATACTTTATTTGTCTCAAAATACCCAATCACTTATAATGCAATTTATTCATCAATAAAAACATGATTATTCTCCTTTTACCGTTGGTTTTATCTCCAACTTTTGGACAATTATTCCATCCTTTACCTGAGGAACGATTTCTTCACCTTACACATTAAGTATGTAACAGTTTCTTGGAAAATTTATTTCACATGTTTTTATATTTGTTATGTTTTCCGAACTCTCTTGAGTTCCCTTTTTCCATCTTGGTGTGGACTTATAATAATTCCGAGGTTACTCTCCTCAGTGACATCAAACAGCGTCTTGTCTTCCAGATGTCTAATTTTTCCTAGGTCTTTTGCCACACCATATGCCTAACACCAATGTGCTCACGTGGCAATCGCTTGCCTAACACCATTGTGCTCCTGCAGCATATATGCCTAACACCGATGTGCTCATGTGGCAATCACTTGCCTAACACCATGGTGCTCCCGCGGCATTCAAATTTTCCTTGTTCATATTCAGTATAAATTTTAACCTTGACTATTTGTAACGCACACTCCTTGTGCTTAGCATGACTTTACTGTCCTTGTCCCGATTCATGAATCGGCTACATGGTCAGTCAATGTATTTGTCGATAACCCAATTTTCAAAAATCAAATTCATAACTTGCAGTGATTCTTAATCGTCTTTCATGAGTTATATGACCCTGTAATTTCATCTAGAAAAATTACCACTTACTCTTTCCTAAGCAATTGGGCGCAACTTATACACCCAAGTGGGTTTATATACAGCATAGTGTCCGTAGATCGTGTCAACGGTCCTAATCTTGGTAAAAATCAACAATCAATTCTAACTGATATCCTTGCAAAGATTAGCTCATAGCATTCATGCATATTCTTGCAAAAGTTAGCTTACAGCATTATACAAACTTCATGCATATCCTTGCATAGGTTAGCTCTTAGCATTATAAAAAATTCATGCGTATCCCTGCATAAGTTAGCTCACATCATTACGTGACATTCATGCATATCCTTGCAACAATTAGCTCATAGCATTATAAAACCCTCATGCATATCCCTGCATAAGTTAACTCACAGCATTATACAACATTCATGCATATCCCTGCATAAGTTAGCTCATATCATTTCACAACATTCATGCATATCCTTGCAACGGTTAGCTCACAGCATTATACAACCTGCATATCCGTGCATAAGTTAGCTCACAACATTATACAACATTCATGCATATCCCTGCATAAGTTAGCTCATATCATTTCACAACATTCATGCATATCCTACAATATTAGCATATAACATTGTACAACATTCATCAATTATTTTTAATGTCTTCATCCTCAGACGTCCTTACCCATGTATGTTTGGATATCCGCTAATGAAGGGATATTCCAACTTTATTCCACATTCATGAGTGGAGATGCTAGGGACACGAACATTCCAATATCATTAGTAACTCAAGGTATAACATAATTCATATCTCAACTACTTATGTCCTATCGTACAACTTTTCTAGCTTACGCGAATGCGAGCCTTTACATAGGTGCACTCTTTCTAAACAACCGGTAGCATTAGGTACAACACACCATGCTTTTTACCCTAGCTGAGTTGTAGGACAAGTTCATAAGTCGACAGGTTCCCTTTTGAGGAAATGTTGTAAGGAATGGTGTCGTCTTGCTGAAAATGTATAAGAGAATCAATAATGCCAATGATTATGTGTAAATAACTGCATAACCCAAATTCTTGCATACTAATAATTACATTTAAAGGATACATTATAAGAGGGGTGTTGTGGTAAATTAACTTGAATTCTCTTTCTTAGCATCTATTTTGTACGCCAATGGCATTTTGACTTCCACGCATTAATTCAGCAACTTCTGATAAGTAATCGACCTTTACTTATTGAGGATTCTTGTTACACACAGGCTCAAAAAAAAAAAAAAATACCATTCAGTTCTTTGATCTTTCACTTAATTGGTGTAAAAACTAACCATTTTTATGAGTTCACGAACACAGTTCTTCCTTATATGTATTTAGGACTCCAAAGTCATATGATATATTACAAGCATACCTATAGGTAAAAGTGTTTTGTTAAAATCTACTGGCCCCAATCTCTTTGGGAAACATTATCTTCGATCTAATATGCTCAGTCAATAATTTACTTATGCTATAGTTAGTCATGCACCTCAACATCTGTATTCAATCGTCTCTATTTGACTAACATGCATTCATACGATTTAATGCAATCGCTTCATTCCCGATTTTATATGAAACTATAAGGGGTGCTTCCCTATTTCACATAGTGTCACTATTAGTAACATTTACTTCATACAACTTCCATTTGTATAATCTTGACAGTGCAACATATGTTTTTGCATGGCTACTCCTTTAGCATTACTTACCTTTTGCTTAAATCATTTTTACCATACGTGATATTTTGCGACAAAACTTTTGGAGAGTCTTCAAGGTTAATATAGTTACTCTCAAATGATCAACTTATCAGGTTTTCTTTAACCTCTATCTTAAGCCTTCTAGACCTAAGTGACTATGTTATACATCCAACATAACTTGATACTCTAGTATTAATGCAGGTATAGACCATCTCAAAATTCTATAGCTAAATTGCTTCAGACTTATCATTCTCAAAATGATATAGTTACTATATTCAGGTACCTTAATAGAAATTTTCCAAAACCTTTTTATAAAGTATATTCTCAACATATCAAATTATTGAAGCTTATGTTCTTTTCAAAAACAAAATTCGATATAATTAAAACAAATGTTATCAGGATAACCTTCCATAATAAACTAGAATCATAGATTCCATATGTTACCTTTCCACTAAGGATTTCATCTTCTTGCCTCACCTGCATGATTTGCTCACAAATTATTGCCCAAAATAAGTTGCATCATACTCTCATAAAACAAATTATAGAATAACATGTTCCTATTTGAATGCAACAAAAAATATACATGTATATCATATCAATGCTTTACTTCCTCTTCAATATCCCTTCTTGATGTGTTAATAACATGCTCTTAATCTTACTAAAACAATTTCAAAACAACACAAGTGTATCTTACATAAATGTGTTGTATCAGGTCTAATACTGTCTTCATTTTCTCATTCACCAATCAAACATATAACCTTCTTCTGTGTTTCAGTTCATGCAACTAACTTCATGCATTGCACATCATTATGAGAACATCCATGCAAACCACTTCAGCTCAATGATCTTAACATTAAACAAATTTTTCTTTTCATAACATGCATTATAATATCTCATATTTAAATCAGACAACATACTTGTATGTTGATGAGTCCATTAGGTCCTAGCTTTGTAACTTTTTTCTCTGATACCATATGTAATGTACCTCTCATACCTCAAAGCCAAAAAAGGGGTGAAATTTTGTTCCGATGTTACTATACCATTAGTCAATCCTGTTAGTGACAGCACTTCACATGGCATTCAGTGGAAAAACATGTACAATCAACTAGGAAATGTCCAAACTAAAAGCATTGTAAAAATACAATCATTTAACCTTGTGCATCCATCTTCCTCTACAAACGTAACCACGCAATTGCAACTAACATGCTCATTATGACTTCTAGTATTCATAGGATTAAGTAGTTTCCTCAGTAATTAATGTGTCATTTGCTACATACCCCAATGTCCCTTAACCACATTTTATTACCCATCGACTACAATATGGAACATATTACTCATTGCTTATTTTGGTTAGTGAATCGTATGAGCAGCACTTCCATATTTTCAAAGGCATATCTTTCACAAATGTTTTCATCTATTCATCTATTATTAGTTTCGTCTTCATTTGTCATAGTGCATTTAAACAATACTACATGTGAACAAAATCATTAATATATCATTTCTTGATCATCTTCTACCATGGCATAAACTACTATCAAGTTGTAGAGCATCATCATAGGCACACAAAACAATGTGAGGAAAATAAAAGCATCCCGACACATGAAAAGGAAACAGACAAAAAAATATACGTGGTTCACCCCAACCTTGGGGTTACGTCCACCAAAGGGTGTCACATGCCTGCGACATTTATTTCATTAGAAAGTTACAATCCGCAACAGAAATGTTGCCATCATTCTCTAATGATCCTCACCGGATCTCACTTAGGATGTATTTCTCCGGAATTCAATCTTACAAGATTGAATAGTGTATTTTACATCTGCATCTTTCTCTTCTCTAGAGGTAACTACGGAAATTTACATGAAAAAAAAAAAAAAAAAA
>LPNX011067592.1:63610-84993 GCA_001517045.1 Pseudotsuga menziesii
GAGATATGCGATAATGTAATCCCCACAAAAGTTGGTAATCTCCCTTTGGATAATGTGCAAAGAGGGCCACAACACAATCAAGGATTCTCGTTTCCATACTCGATATGCTGGGTTCAAACTCAATCGATTTAACTTCAAGCATGCAACAGGGCGTAAGGAAATCTGAGTATGAACTGTGATATCAAGGCTGGGCTTTCCATTCAATATGCTAGGTTCATATTGCAGTTAATTATAACTTTAAGCCATAAGGAAAGGGGCCCTATGAAGACAGGCACCCGCTGCATTACAAGGCTGGATCCTCCAACGCTATGTTGGGTTCGTCATCCAAACGGTTATCACTTTAATAATGATAAACAAAAGGGGCATACGAGGGCAAGAACACGCTGCAATACAAGGCATGGCCTTTCAATGATAAGGCGGAAAAATTACCACGCAAGAGAAAAAATACTGAGCACAACTCTTCGAAGTTTTTACCTATGACGAGAATAACAGACCTCCTCCATATCCTGACCAACTACAACCTATATCATGCCCATGCCCAACAAAATTATTTAAAAGATGACAGAGAGTTATGGGATCTTATATGAATTCACTTGTCAAGTCCCCAAAAACCACCTACGACCTGAATCGTGCTCATACCCAACATGTTTATTTAATAGACACCAGATCGTTTGGTTTTGTAGGCATACATATGCTGTAAAAAAGAAGGGGACAGGATCGCCTTTGTATCCCTCGTGGTTTGAGGTTCATTGCTCAGCCTACATCCCTATGCACAGAAACAAAAACAACCGAACCATTGATAACTCACCATTTCGGCAGCCAGCCTCCAGAACAACCACAAGGACATGCAAGATCCTGCGAATCCACGTTCTCTAGCAAAAACTTAGGTGTATGCGCCGCTGTAAAATTAGATTTAAAACAGATATTTTCTTCTATCCAAAAGGTAAGGAACCTCGACTATAACCATTTCACACATATAACTATTCCACAGAAATAAATCATTCAACCACAACGTAAAGCAATGGCTACCTGAAGCTAAATGACCTACTACGATTTTCTTTCAAGGATGGTCTGCAATTGGCGGTTGGTTATCGGCCTGTCAATCAATGGATTAGGGTTTCCATGATACATTGGGTAGTGTTTCGGGAGGGTATTTTATTCTAAGGCACACAAAGAGCTGTAGTTCAAGTTCTCCCATACACATAGATGACTGTCGAACATAAATATCTAAAGTATACTTTGAAAAGGAAATAAGAATGCTGTAAGTAAGAAAAAATACTCAGCCCAATTGGAAAAACCAAAGGAGAATAATGCAAACGGGGTTCAAGTAAACATGCAGCTTACACACAAAGAACCCAAATCCAAAAAATGCAGAGGCGTTCTTGGAACCTCCAAATCCTTCCTCGTAGGGCGCGCTAGGTCCTTTTTCCTTCTGTGCATAGGGATGTAGGCTGAGCAATGAACCTCAAACCACGAGGGATACAAAGGAGATCCTGTCCCCTTCTTTTTTATAGCATATGTATGCTTGCAAAACCAAACGATCTGGTGTCTATTAAATAAACATGTTGGGTATGAGCACGATTCAGGTCGTAGGTGGTTTTTGGGGACTGGACAAGTGAATTCATATAAGAGCCCATAACTCTCTGTCATCTTTTAAATAATTTTGTTGGGCACAGGCATGATATAGGTCGTAGTTGGTCGGGATATGGAGGAGGTCTGTTATTCTCGTCATAGGTAAAAACTTCGAAGAGTTGTGCTCAGTATTTTTTCTCTTGCGTGGTAATTTTTCCGCCTTATCATTGAAAGGCCATGCCTTGTATTGCAGCGTGTTCTTGCCCTCGTATGCCCCTTTTGTTTATCATTATTAAAGTGATAACCGTTTGGATTATGAACCCAACATAGCGTTGGAGGATCCAGCCTTGTAATGCAGCGGGTGACTGTCTTCATAGGCCCCCTTTCCTTATGGCTTAAAGTTATAATTAACTGCAATATGAACCTAGCATATCGAATGGAAGGCCTAGCCTTGATATCACAGTTCATACTCAGATTTCCTTACGCCTTGTTGCATGCTTGAAGTTAAATCGATTGAGTTTGAACCCAACATATCAAGTATGGAAACGAGAATCCTTGATTGTGCTGTGGCCCTCTTTGCACATTATCCAAAGGGAGATTACCAAATTTTGTGGGGATTACATTGTCGCATATCTCTATGTATTACTAGATAAGCCACAACTGTGTTTTAGTTTAATGAGTTGCTTCTGTTAAGTATGGATATGGTGAGTCTCTGTGAATATATGGGAATTATGACTATATATATATATATTTTTTCATGTACATTGCCGTAGTTACCTCTAGAGAAGAGAAAGATGCAGATGTAAAATAGTGACTATTCAATCTTGTAAGATTGAAGACAAGAGAAAGATGCAGATGTAAAATATACTATTCGATCTTGTAAGATTGAAGACAAGAGAAAAGATGCAGATGTAAAATACACTATTCAATCTTGTAAGATTGAATTCTGGAGAAATACATCCTAAGTGAGATCCGGTGAGGATCGTTAGAGAATGATGGAAACATTTCTATTGCGGATTGTAACTTTCTAATGAAATAAATGTCGTAGGCATGTGACACCCTTTGGTAGACGTAACCCCAAGGTTGGGGTGAACCATGTACATTTTTTTGTCTGTTTCCTTTTCATGTGTTGGGATGCTTTTATTTTCCTCACATTGTTTTGTGTGCCTATGATGATGCTCTACAACTTGATAGTAGTTTATGCCATGGTAGAAGATGATCAAGAAATGATATATTAATGATTTTGTTCACACGTAGTATTGTTTAAATGCACTATGACAAATGAATACCAAACTAATAATAGATGAATAGATGAAAACATTTGTGAAAGATATGCCTTTGAAAATATGGAAGTGCTGCTCATACGATTCACTAACCAAAATAAGCAATGACTAATATGTTCCATATTGTAGTCGATGGGTAATAAAATGCGGTTAAGGGACATTGGGGTATGTAGAAAATGACACATTAATTACTGAGGAAACTACTTAATCCTATGAATACTAGAAGTCATAATGAGCATGTTAGTTGCAATTGCGTGGTTACGTTTGTAGAGGAAGATGGATGCACAAGGTCAAATGATTGTATTTTTACAATGCTTGTAGTTTAGACATTTCCTAGTTGATTGTACATGTTTTTAAACTGAATGCCACGCGAAGTGCTGTCACTAACAGGATTGACTAATGGTATAGTAACAGCGGAACAAAATTTCACCCCCTTTTTGGCTTTGAGGTATGAGAGGTACATTACATAATTTTCTATAATATATATATATATATATATATTTCGATACCTTTTATTGGTGTAAGGTGGGAGTAACCTTATCATGGTTGAGGTATTTTTTTCTATTCTTCACAAAACCCTCTTTATGATCTAATGTATAGATTGTAGTCAATCTTAGGTTACCAGACTATTTTTTTTCATGAGATAATTTCCCTGTGTTCGAGCCCTAATCTTGCATGTCTGCATTAAGCGTGTGACTAAGAAGTGGCTTACGGCCGAGGGCAAGGGTGGCGGCTTGATTCTCTTGACGATATCACAATGATTTCTCGTCACCTTTCCTCGACCTTCAGGATTTTTCCCTCAATGTTTACCCATCCTTTTGTGGATTACCTTTTTCTTGTTAAGTCGCGGAAACCTGTTTAGTCTCCTAGGCATACAATATTAAGGATGTAATCCCCTAACTCATGAGGTATTTGCTGGTGGGGCCTTGGCCTTGAGCTCCACACCAGAAAACAATTACAATAGACATTCACCATATACAACGCTTGGGGCATACAAGAGGGACATTACATCCGTAGTGTTCTCCTTTTTGAGGTATGGATGGCGTTTGACCAATTTGATTATTTTCTTTTAAGTGAGATCTCTTAACAGATTTTGGAATCTCACATTATCTTCTTATCTGTTAGCTCTCTCAGCCCTTGTCGTTTCAGATAAGTTTCATATGAATTGAATTTGTGAACCTTTATAGATATAGTAATAACTTTTTGAACCTTCAACATAATTAATTGGTTGCTCCCTAAACAAGCTTTGAAACCCTTGTGCCTTAGCCGTTGATTTCATTAACGCAAGACAAGTGCTCTAATTTGCCATATCAGCGTGAACAGATCTCTTGTAAAACAAACAAAGTATTGTTAGGGCCTGGATTGAATGATTTCTTTGAGAAATTACCAAATTACGCCGTGAGTTTCTTTTTTTCTGAGCTTGAAAAGGATTATTCTCTATTGTGGTTTCTAACGGAAACGACGGATTGTGGGTTCTATTTTGGATTTTTCATGAAAATGATGAATTTTGTGATCTATTTTTGGTTTCTGATGAAAATAATGAATTTACTATTTTATTTTTTTGATATTATTTGAATTGGCAAAGTTATTTCAGGGTATTTTCTTTCACAAAAGCTACTGAAGAAACTGAGCTTCTGTCAAAATGATAAATTTTGTGTTATGTTTTATGATAGATAAATTGCATGTGATTGGCACCCTAGTGAAGTAGATATGTTAGAGAATCTTTATTGTCCACCTGCAAATCTCATTAATACTGTGATAGTTGGCCGATGGATCTGTTTGAGTATTTTGTGGAATATTTGCAGTGTATTTCTAGTAATTTTATGGATTTACTATGTCAAAACCCCAAATTTTCAAAAAATTTAATTTTTTTTTAATGCATATAATTTCAATAAATGCAGTCACTAATTGTTTTATTAGTTATCTGTTATCGAAATTCATTATTTGTTGGTTATGTTTAACAGTAGAACAGTTATTTTCAGTTTACTGACTTGTTTCTTTTTGCTACCATAAGGTGGGGCGGTCATGAAAAAAAAACTGGCCTTACTTAGCTTTCGAGCTAATGCAGAAAGTTTTTCCTATCCTTACAGATTACAGGTAAGAAGATTGGTTGCTACAAGTAAGAATTTTAAAGGCTTTATGTACAATTTTGTTGCAAATCAAAGTTCAGTAAGACAAAAATTGCTAAGCACATATCAATGCTTACAGAGGTAAATCCATTAGTTGTTTCCTCTTTCTAGTAGAGGTAGATTTATATTTCTTAAGATTACTGAACTGCCTGATATCTATTATAGTTGTGAGTGTCCTAAGATCTTAATTAGGATTTCTTTTAAGTAGAATAGGAAATATTAGGGTTGTAAAATTAAAAGTTTATTTTAAGAAAGCACAAATACATTTACTTCATAAATGTATTAATAAAGGGGTTTACAAAATGTTGTTACCAATTTCAAACTACTCACTGAATCAAAACATATTAAAGATTATCTTGGTCTCATGGATAACCTACTGTAAACCGGCTATTATTCTACTCCTTAAAAGAAAATGCAACATAGAAGTTTCCAGGTCTATCAATTACGTTGATAATCTTCTCTTCAGAGTTTAATTGCTTTACCTTCATATGTGATAATTTCTAAGATAAGAACATTTATTCCAGATAATGTATTCATCAAATATTTAGTTACTATGGTTGAGTCTACAACCTCTTTAAGTCAACCATTAGTATATTCTATAATTATAATATAGGTGTTGGTGGAATACTTGTATAAATATCATTCTTACTTAACCAAATGTATTATACTTCCCTACTATATTCATGTTACCAAACTTACTCTATTTACGATGATAAAGTGTTAAATGACAAGAATAGTCATTCACCTAGATGAAGAGGTCATAATTAAGTCCGTGACATTACAATTTTATAGATTTAACTCTAAAGAATAACTCTTAAAAAACCTTACCTTATACATTTCAAGTTTGTATTAAAGTTTATAATGTGCACTTATCACTCTAGGTATAGTATTTCTTCAATCAATTGTTTATTAAATAAAAAATAACATGTTACAAAGTTCCTTGTCATAATGTTAGTGATACCCACGTTGCACATAATGTTATAACATGATTATATTGCATGGATGATATTATAACATAACATAATGTATTGAAATGCTAAACCTTGCATCGATGATAGCTCCATGATAAATTTTACGTATTAACCATAATTCTTGTTATAACGTTCCAATGATAGGTTGACTTCGGCCCAGACTAAGGTATACCCTTCGTGACAGCCGAATGATTGTCAACTATTGATAACCAATTTGCTCATCGAAACTATGGAAACAAACCCACCGTGAGTGAAATATTTGCATGGCGAGGTGGCTTAGTTTGGGCCATGCATAGCAGGATTTAAAAGAGTCTTCTCCATAACCTAGCTCATTATCCTCCCTCTCCTTCGGGCACTTGTCCATCTTCTGTGAAAGAAATCCACCCACTCATTCACCTGTGTAGTGCTGTGAATGTCTATGGCTTTTCCTCCCTGGTTAGCTTACCCAACGCACCATAGTGAAGGTTGTTTTAATAGTGTTCTGACCGTCATGTGTTGCTCGTTCTCCCTTAATTTTTTTACTTTCTCCACAGCTTAGACTCGACCCTTGACTATAACAGTCCTCACCCTTCTCTTTCAGTTTGTCCAACGGGAGTGGTTCCTCCTTTCAGAGTGTTGTGGGTTGAGCTTCACCATTTACTGTGCATTGTTGGAAGGAGTAACATCTCCGCTTAGGGTTTCACCTACTCCTTCAGTTAGATGACTAGAGGGTTCCCTGTTGTTAGTGATTCATGGGTGTTGTAATGCCATTTATTCTGCAACTGAATGAAAGACTCCTTGCTCGTGCTGGTCACTGTATTGATGATTAAGATTTCTTTGTTACTAAGGTAAAAGAATTTATTTGTTTTCTTTTAGCGATAAATCCATTTTCTTGTATATACCTTTCTTTGCTTTTAATATATATATTTAACAGCCGGACATATTGGTTTTGCAGATTCGACTTACCTCTCTTCTCTGTCTGCACAAAGAGTACGGGGTTGCGGCGATAACAGGCCACGGTAAGCCCTGGTTTCGCCATGGCTATTTCACCTTGTGCAAACCCTTATGGGGTAATGAGGGATTGGTCGTTGCGGCCTATTAGACCCTCATGGATTTTGGTTGTTTATTCATTGTTTTTCACAGTTTGGTTAAGGCCCTAGCTTCACTGCAAGGCTCTCTCCAGCTACAGCCGTGAGTGTAATTTTTGTTTTGTAAATATTACTGTATTTAAAGTGGAAGAATAGGCTGTAAGCATTCATATGTAATTTTTTTCAGTACGGCCGTGGATTATTGTTACGGAACTGGGTTTTACAGCCAATATTTTTGTGTATTCTGAATGAACAGGTTTTTTAACCTAAGTTATTATATAAGTATTAATTATTGTTTTCCTTTTCTGCATTTCCTGTTTACTTACACTATTGGAGATTTCAAAATGCTTACTTATATTTAATTTATAATACAACTGTGAATAAAATATTGTTAGATCCACCTTTTGTTAATTTACTAGTATAAATTGGATTTTATAGGCTTAAACCCTATTTGACAGTAAAAGAAATACGTATTGTCCTTTCTTCTAAAAAATCTCTGTTAAATTGTAATATCCTTTTTGTAAATGTGACTTTATTAATGAAGTGTTACAATAGTTTCTAAGCTCGATAGTCGAGCATTATACCATTTGGTTATTCATTAAAATCGTTAGGGTTTCTATACTTAGTTTAAAATATTGACTTGCATAATAATGAGAAATCGTAGATATTAAAATACAGTTTCTATCCTTTATTTGTAATAAGTTTTTATGCTCCCTTTATTTTTAACAAAGGGTTTAAGTATTATCTATCTATCTTGTACTGTTAGTTTAATTGGTAGCACTGTAAGTATAATTAGTTATGGAATATACTTACAGTAATAAGAACACTACTTTAGGTTAATAGTAATAATATTCCTATATTGCATAAATAAAGTACATTATTACTAATATAATAACTATATTATCTCTTTGTGATTACTATAGCCTCTATATTAATATCCTTAGTTTACTTTAAAATCACACATAAGGATAGTATTCTGTTGTTTATTTCCTGTGTTGTTTATGTAAATACTCACTAATGTTCTGTAAATATTTAGTTTGTCCTAGAAGTTATGATATTTATATATATAAAAGAAAACAATTAAGACTATTTAAAAACTATCTCATAAACTTATATGAACTAGCATTCGATTACACTTTAAGAAAGATAGATTCATACTTCTAGATATTATTCTAGCTTAGTTCAAAATAAGAAGAAAGTAATGTAAAGATTATATTACTACTCGTACATAAAATTTAATTAGTTTGTTTTGACAGTAGAATCTAGTCCATATTATCTAATTCTTCTTTCAGTTCTGTTATTAAACTTAAAATAATGTAGTTATTCAAATGTGAAAGAAAGAAACGGTATGGTAAAACAGTAATTAAATCTAGTCTAAAATCTACTCTACTATTTATTCTTTACAATAATAGAGTTACTGAAAGAAAAATACAGTACAAAGAAGTAATTTCTAACTAAGAACTCATACACTGTCAATAAAATATCTTTTCTGGAAATAGATAAAGAAACAAACTACTACTCTGCAATCTTATCATGCTATCCTTATTTAAATGTTACCCCTGTGCTGGAGTACGGTCCGGTAAAACCCAGATGTGGAAAAACACAGTGGGTCTTTGTTTTTCATCAAAATATTCCATTACTAATAAACTAAAAACATTTACATCACTAAACCAGTTAACTCTTATGTCATAATCTATAAACATAACATTCAACCATTCACAGTATTTAAACAAAGACAGTTAAGTGACAGAACGTTCTTGATCTTTGGACAACAACAACAATGGGAGGTCGTTCCTCCCTACCAACTCTTGGAGAGTGCTCAAACAATGACTACTCAGGGCGCCCGAGCTTGCTCTAGTCTCCCTGGATGGAGCTAGGTGCAACAATAGTCAGATACGAGTCTTCAAACTCAATATTAATCCAGAACTTATCAGTGAGTTCTCCCAGCTAACAAGCTGTAATAAACCAAGTTATTGCAGCAATCCTCTAAGAAAAACTTCCTTACTGTTTTTCCCTTTTTCCCCAAATGAATTTCCTGAATAGCATTCCACCTAAATGTTTCTCCTCTGGAAAATATCTGAGTAGCCTTAGCTCTATTCATTGGGTACTTTTAAAAGATTTCCTAGGTCTTTTTGGGTTAGTTGTCATTTAATGAGCCACCTGCTATGAGCCCACTTTCTTCAGGGATCATGATCCCAAATATAGGGAAGTTGCCACCTGCAACTTAGGAAGTGTTTGAGGATGCTACCACTTGTGTTTTTCCCTCCACCTAGTTCCATCCACCAGTTTGACTAGTAACCTCTTTTTAACAGCTCTCCCATGTTGTTGTCTCCACAATTTATTTATTAATAATAAAATATTATGAATTACATTCCACTTCTATTGACTCTGCTCAGTCATCAGTTCCTACTTAGCATTAAATTTAACATAATGTCTCAGGAATATAATTAAAACAATTAACATTCTTTTACAAAATTGGGGTATGTGACATATTATGCTGCAACTGTTATGTATTTCTTCAAGTTTCAAAGCAAAGGAGGGATATATTTATTAACTATAAGTGGAGCACATTCTTAGAAATATTCATAAACATTCTCCATCAATTTTCACTGGTGGGTTTCCATCACCTATTCTAGTTTCTAATTGTTATAGGTAATTTTCTCTGGTTTTAATTGCCTGCCAAGTCTTTGACCTTGGTATTTCTTAATTTCTTTGAACATGCTTCCTCTTATCATGATTGAGGCTAAGACGCCCAGATCTATCATTAGTACATTTAAATTTATCTCTTCAGATATCTATTCTTCCATAGTCGACGGCGGCATGGCAGCACAAGATTCCCTCTTGGGTGTATACACCGCCATTTCGTTGATGGCGTAGACACCGTATTCAAGGGTTGTGTTTCTTCTTTATGCATATGTATCCCTTCATTCCCTAGTCTGATCCCCAGGAGTTCTTCATGATCCAGTAGTCTTCTTCCTCCTCGTAGGAATAGCCAACGATGAGCACGGCCTGGTCGATGTCCTCACGGCGTTTCGAGCAATCACCATTGTAGATGCCCCGTGTTTATGTCGATATAGGATGTTAGATGTAGTTCAGGCATAAATTGAATATGTAATGTCCTTATGTAAGTAGTTAGAAGTAGATCTATTTAGCACATTTCAATTTGGCTCTTCAGATATCTATTAAGCCATAGTCATGTTTATGGTGATCTATAAAAATCATGTTGTTTTACGTTTTGTCACACCATCTTTAGAAAGTGTGTTTTAACATTCAAATTCATCTCCTTTCTCATCTGAATTTTAGTCATTTCTTTGTTGTTGCGATGTGATGTCTCAATTTACATATCCAATTTTGAATCCTTGTTCATTTCGATTTCAATGCATGCTTTTTCATGTTGCAAGGTTATAATATATATGTGGATGGATCTATTCATTGACATGCTATTCGCTGGAAATCCTCTTAATTTTCAATAAAATACAAACGATAATGACTCACTATGTTCTTAATGGCAGTTTGAGTTCAGCTAGAGGTGCATTTGACAAATTTTGCATACAAGCATGCACACATTTAGCGGAGACCAGTACATTTATATATGTTTGTTGCCATGAATGCATTGACAAAATATTTGAGAGGAAACCGAGAACAAATAGTTGAATCAACACTTACCGTAGCAATACCAAGAGAATTTTCAACTGCACCACGACCATGACCAGTAGAATGCCACTAGCAGTTGAAGCAGCGTAACCAATTCCCGGAGCACTTAAAATAGTAGTACCAGTAGCAACAATTCCATCAGCATTTGAACTAGCATAACCGGTCCAAGATCAGTTGGAGTAGTGTTACGAGAAGCAAAAAACCAGTAACAGCAAAAGGATTACCAAGACAATTAGTTAAACGAGCAATGTGACCAGACAACATGTAATGCATTTTTTTTAATTACCGAGCATTTTGAGTTTTATGTTTGAATACTCTCTAAGGTGGTGGTATAGAAAATGCCAAATGCTAGCAAAGGCGGTGGTATAGACTATGGTGTCAAGGCAAGACAGTGCCAAGACCATAAAATGCAATGCAAAAACCATGGCAATGGCACGTGCACTTAATGCATGCATAGATGCTTAGAATCCATAGTCGATGATTTTGAAAAATTGGACCTTAAACATTTAATGTTAGGCAGGTAATGTTACTGTTTTCGTTAGCATTATTTCACCTTTCAATATGTTTATCCAATTTTCCATATGAGATTGGACTAATTTGTCTTCGGAGTTTCCCCTCATCTCGATTTGACGCCAAATAAGAGGTCGAACTTATTGATTCATGGACAAAAAGGCGTTGTAAGAGTTGAAGCTCGTTATTGGTTCAAATAACGGTGGAGTAAATACTTGATTGAAAACCTTTGAT
This sequence comes from Pseudotsuga menziesii, assembly GCA_001517045.1. Taxonomy (NCBI): domain Eukaryota; kingdom Viridiplantae; phylum Streptophyta; class Pinopsida; order Pinales; family Pinaceae; genus Pseudotsuga; species Pseudotsuga menziesii. The sequence goes on from LPNX011067592.1 coordinate 75,031, forward strand.
TAAAATAAAGATAGAAATAAATAATGGATTGAAATATTAGAGAAATAGTTATATGAATGCATTAATTTCTGTGTCCAGATTAATAGAATGGCAATGGCAGCAAGGCGATCACAGGAGTCCCTGCTAGCCTATGGCAGGGACTAATAATGCGTTTTTATTTTTTCCAAGTGTCTATATCCTAAACTCTACCATTTTGTTTGAAACTCTTATCAACTTCGCATTGTGTCTATATCTTAACATGTACCGTAACTCTGACCAATCTCTTATTGCGTTGTATAAAAGATGCCATATTTCGTTGATGCCCATGTGGTGTCAATTTAGCGAGCAATATACGAGTCACAATATTTTTCATTCAAATATCACCTCTCTCATTTAAAGTTGTTGTAATTGGCTAGAAGACTCTACTAAATTTAACTATGAGGAAAACAAAGATCTATCACTCTAGGATATTAAAAACAAATAGACAAAGCAGATTATTTTGACTATATTACAGTGATGAAAATGCATGTTTATTTTTATTATTTGTTATTTAATTTTATTATATTTGTCTATATTACTCTAGTAAATTAAAAATAAATAGACAAAGCAGATTGTTTTTGTTGACAGTTCTAATGATCTTTTCATGGCAAAATCATACTAATGACAGTTTTTGTTAAAGACTTATCTTGATATCTTGACAGTTTATTTTTGAAGGATTAAAACTCATATTGGTAACAGTTTTGAAGGATACTACTCTGTGGATAAAGACTGAGTTAGATGATCTATATCTTTTACATAGTATTTAAAGATCAAGGATTATATGCTGATATACTTTGATGATTGTACAGTGAAAGAACTACTTTCTATTTAACTTACAAGATACAACTTTTGTTGATAGTAGTTTAACTGTTTGATATTTTTTTGTTTGGATATAATTTGATTTCTAAACAATTATTATCTATTGTAAAAGCATTTTTTTGTGGTGAAAGAATTGAGGAAATGGACACTGATCAGTAATTGATGGTGACTCATATGAGGAATGTAATTTTGTTAATAAAGTTATGATTTTTTTCTGTGAAAAAAAAAAAAAAGATTACAATGATGAAAATACATGTTTATTTTTATTATTTGTTATTTAATTTTATTATATTTATGTATACAATGTAGTGATGATGAGATTGTTATAAAAAATGATATCTACGAATTTTACAATTGGTTAGTTTTTTTCGGGAATCTAATGATATTTATTTCAAAAATCAAAATGAAACTATATTTTAATTTTAATGTTAATTGTAAAAATATATTTAGTATCCTATATCATTCAAAATATCAAACTTAACAACTATAACTTATATTATATTGTTTAAGATTAGACTTTTTAAAATTCCTACCAAATCAAATCTATAACAAAAAAAATACCATTCATATCCAAATAAGTAAAAAAATACCATTCATATCCAAATAGTATAATTTTTAAAGATATGGATTTACTTTACCAAAATAATGAGAATAGACGTACAAAAGCCAATTTTGTGCAAAATTGTTGTATAGTTGAAAGTGAAGGAAATAAAATTTAAACTAGGTACCCACAGCCAAATGAGATCTACGCACGGTACAAGAACCCTACACTTAGAGGCACATCAACCGCTCCATTTAGTCACATTCACCAAGGAAAGAGTATATTAGAAAGAAGTGATAGGTCATTTATCATATAATGCACTATAGTAATAAATGTTGAGGTGGTTGTATTGTGGACCATTGTATCTCAAACAAGTTGAGATCTAACAGCCCACAGTACAGCCGCCCCATCATTTATTACTTTACTATATGTAAAATAGTTTTACTATCATATAATACGATGTTCGTGATGTTAATAATTTCTTCAAAAGTGACCAAAGGAAATATTTGTAATGCGTTTTAAAAACGTAATTACGTGCAAAGCAACGTGCACTGGCATAGCAACGAAAAACGATGATTAGTAACGCTCACTATCGGTTGATCCAGCATGAGGTCAAATTTAAACAAAGGAATGAATTAATATCTTTACACAACGAATGATAACCAACCATTACACGTAGATAAAACTTACAAAGAGACACTGAAAGGATCTCTAGGTGGAATTCAATTAAATAATAATTATGCTTATAGATGTTTATATTTTAGAATTTTGAATTTTGGAGTGAATTTTTATATACACTTAAGGATGACAAATGTATTTATTTTATGGGCTTCGTTCAAGATTATTTGAAAATAAAACAAGTGTATTGTCCAAGTTGATTATATAAGCATAGTGCAAAATTAATAATTAATAATTTCAAAAAAAATAAAAAATAGGTCAATTAACATGTGATAAGTACAATTAATGATAGTTATAAAAGTTAAAATCAATTTTCAATTATTAGATTATTAGATACAATGGAGATATTAGATACAACTATTAGCTTAACACCAATGATTCTAGAACTATTAGCTAACTTCAACTCTAATCGGAGTTATATTGGATAACTTTTGCCTATTAGATACAACTATTATCTTAACTCCAATGATTCTACAACTATTAGCTTAATTTTAACTCTATTCACTTAAGGCTTAGTCTGATTGCATTTGGCATTTAAGAGTCTAACTAATGTGTAGTCATGTAAGAGTCGAACTCCTAATAAAATAGTCAAATAGTCCGAACTCATAATATACTACTCCTAGTAGTATGGTACTTGGGAATCTAGTTAATATACAATTAGTATTACATGTTTAGGTTTTTCATATAGACATAAATATGTTTTAGTTGGAAAAATACAAACTCCGCAGCTTAGTTAACATCTAATAACTACAATTAGCGATAGTTGAAAAAAAACAAACTTCACTTCAACTATTTAATTATTAGATACAACTATTCAATTATTAGCTTAAATACATTGATGGTACAACTATTAGCTTAACTCCAATGATTCTATTATTTTTACTTTAAATCCAACTCTAATAATCGTTATAATGGATAAATATTATATTAACTCCTATGATTCTACAACTATTAGCTTGACTTCTTCAACTCTAATCGAGGTTAGATGTGATAACTATAGATTTTTCCAATAGTGATACAACTATTAAATTAAATTTAAATGAACTCCATCTCTTAGCATGAAGTTGACCTTGATTCTAGTGAAACCATGCACCAAGAACAATCACTTAGGTAATGTGCAGCTTCCGAATTTCAATTATGAGCTTAACAACCATAAATTAAGTAGTTGTTATATTAACTTAACTATTGGGTACAAGTAATTGACACATTCTTTAGTAAAGTAACATTATCAATATATCAAATATATACATTTCGATGTATTTCAAACACATTAATCTTAATAATATGGTTATTATGCACCATAGGTGAAACAAAAAAAACCTTCCCAAATATGATAAAACTAATAGATCCGTCTCTTCAATACGCTGTCTGATTGCAATTTAGATTAAAGAAATCAATAAGCGAGTTAGATTGCCTATACATTCGGCCGGACGATCTGTTTCTCTATGGTCTATCTAATCGGCTTTGCGAATACTTATTTAAACATGGGGTATATGTCGATTACTTGCAACAAGCCAACCAACAAACAAAAAATATGGATCCTCACCGTCTCTCGATAAACAGTTGACGTGGACTCCTCACAATATTAATAATTATCGATAGCTTTCACAAGCTGGATTGAATTGTCATCACGCCATTTAGAATAAGAATTTCTTTCGAATCCATTGTTACCATCGAGAATGTGAGGACGCATGATCGTGTCTCACTGGAAAAGATACATTTTTTTTTTCTAAGGAAAAAAATCGTAAATACTTTATTCACATTTAGTAGATGGCCCTCATAGTCCATTTTACAAAAATACAACTAAGAATTTGTCATTACAAAATTTGCCTCAGAAAGAGCACATAAAAAGATACATGCATACGAGGTAGAAGATTTTAAAATGTAGAACCCAAATTAAGTTTACAAGCATCAGTATGTTCAGGGACAGGCATTGAAAAGGAAATTCAAGATTGATTTCCTAACTTATCAAGGTAAGAGTTTCTGATTTTACCTTGTCTTTTTGAGTGAATATAAATCTTTTTAATATTTTGACTCGATATTTTAAAAGAAGTTAGGAATTTATTGATAATGATGATTAAAGTTTCTTACTAAACATCTCTCACAGTGTAAAATAAAATAGAAATTATGGTAAAGATTATAAAAAATAATTTTATAATTTTATAATAAAATATTGATTTAATTATTATAAGACAAAATGATTAAAATATAAAATTTAATTTTTATATTTATTAAAAGTTATATTACTACTATAAAACCTATTGTATTCAAAATATTGATTTAATTATGACAATATTAAGATCGTCTCCCTCTCAATATTGTTTGTGATTGTGATTCAATATTTCTGGATGACTTTGTTGCCATACCCTTTTAATATATTTTGGTAAACACAAACAACCTGCAAGTATATCAATTCGTATAAATTATTGGTATAAAAGTCATTATTCAGATAGAAACCAAAAAGATAATAATCTATAACAATTCAAAAATTATATCATAATGTAAAACATCTTTATATTTATATTCATATAATGGTTAAAAATAAAAAATAAAAAATAATAAAAAAATATAATTATGTATAACATAAAGAAATATTTACTGTTGTTATTTATGATTTAGATTTTAGTATTATACAGATGATTCATAGATAGCTATACTTTATAAAAATGATTAACATTTTTATATTATACAAACCATTGAAACATAGATATAATTTATAGAAATATATAAATAGATAAATATAATTTATTAAGAATATATATATACTTTTATATAAATAAATATTGAATTTATTTGTTTAATTTCTTTGATGTAGAACATTTAATGGTTGGGTATGATTAAGAGGTTCTCTAAGAGGAAAGGTAATTGGTTTTAATCCGAGATACCAAAATATCCAATCATGTTAAGGATTGGTGTCAACAAAAAAAATATTAGTAATATATGAAAAATAAATTTAAAAAAAAAAGATACTATATGAGGTTAGATTTGTGTTTATTTGTTATTAATAATTATGAATTAAAAAAATATTGGTTAATAAATTGTAATTATTAAATAATTAATAAAGATTCTTTATTTAGCATAAAATTATGATTTTTTTTAGTATTTTATATTGATTTTATGATATCATTTTTTAAATATTTTATATTGACTTTATCTTATAATTTTGAAAAATATATGTTTATATATAATAGCCATTTTTAAATAATCATGGTGATTTTATTATGTTTTCTAACATCAATTTTAATATATAAAAAATTAAAAGATAAAGAAATAATATTTTTTGAATTATAATAAATTTATTGAAAGTTCGATTTAATAGAAAGGCATTGAATAAATAAATTTCAGTATAAATAAATTTGAGTTTTAAAGTATTCGTGGAAGATAGAAAGTATACATTGCAATAAATATAGACTTACCCTCACCCCATATTTTAGTATTATACATTAAAAATGAATTTGTACCCTAGATTTTAGTATTATACATTAAAAATGAATTTGTATCCTAGATTTTAGTATTATAAATTAAAAATGAATTTGTACAAACACCTAGTGTTATGCAATTCATATTTTTAGAGAAATATCATCTTCAATTAATTATGTCACAATACATATAAAATTTATAACAATAAAAAAAATCATTTACTTAATTATTTTGTTTATGTTCTCATAACATAGAAGTGATTAGTTGCATTATCTTAAATTTGTTGGCATTAGTAATTATGAGCATAACAAAATTGCATCAGCTTTAATGTTTAGATGGATAGGTTAACCACATGTGCTATTGTAACCGGGTCATGACTACTCTATAGCCACTCACTAAGGTGATGTTTTTCAATTCTTTTATAATTATTTTAAGTTTGTGTTGCTAGAGATCTAAGCCTAAAAATCTATGGCTTAGTCCTCCTTCACATCCACTCTCTACTATAAGTTGGCAAGGGGATTAAGAGTTGTAATAAAGTTTTATAGTGTATTGGATCCTTAGTGCATGAATTTTGTTTTAGGTTTGATTAACTGTTTTGGTTATCATGGAAATGGTCACCATGATCGTGACCTTAGCCACAACCATACACCACGGGGTTGATATGTGGGAACTTTGCATGCAATAAAACATGAATGGAGATACAAGGGTTTCGAGTGGATGTAATTAAGTTTTTAGCTATGGAAATAACTCTTCCATAGCTGTGAGTTGACATCAAAGACATGAACATTCAATGGAAAATTTGAATGCATGCAAAGGTGGTTCGAGAGAGATCTTAGCCCTCCACTTGGTGTGATCTCTTGCAAGGGGATTTCTAAGGTTTAAATGCGATTTTATTTTGCCTCAGGGTTTTATTTTGACATTATTTTGGTCTGTAACTGTTCTTGGAAGAGAACTCCATCATTCATGGCTACTTTCACCGTCTCCCTCTCGTTCCTTACGTAGTCCATTAATAAATGTTTATTTCTTGTTTCTAAGGTTTACGTGAAGGTTTCTATTAGTAGCATGGTCGTCATTACAACCTCGACCTATATGGTTCATCGTGGCGATGGAGGAAACACATTGTTCTTTGATCTTTTGCAAATTCTTTTAGGCTATCATGACTTTTTCTAGGCAAGACAATTAAGGTCCATCTACAAGTTATTATTTTTTTCTTAGTTATAGTTTTTTAAATAAGTGAAAAAACCAAAATATTTTAACTCATGATCCTCTTTATCATTGTGCAGGAAGGGGAGAGATAAGGGGAACAAGGAGGAGTCGACCCCTCACCCTCTCTACATTTGTTTAGGGTAAGTTTCGACTAGATTTTCTTTGATCAATTTGATTTCCTAAGAAAACTTTGATTTCTTCCTCTTAATGTGCAGGTGGAGTTTGGTTGGCTATCGGAGCTTCCAATGAGTTCAAGATTCCTACTTTTCTCTCGTGCACCATTTGGTTCGGTAAGGGTTTTACCTTCTCATCCTTATGCATATTATTTGTTACAGTTTACACTTACATATTTTAATAGTGTAATGATGTGGAATATAAGTTGAAAAAATTGGCCCACGAGAGTGGTGAAAGAGTCACCTCCTCTCAGGCCTCCTTCTTCCTTTCCAAGGGTGAGGAAATTACTCCAAATCTATTTAGTTTGAATGAATACGATTTTTAACTTTAATACTAACATTCCTTAGTTTGTTTTATGCGAATCTACTACCTCGAGTGGTTGTGCTCGATGTGTATGAATTGGTCTATTGAAAACTAAATGGTAAGGTTGAAATAATAAATACACTACAATGGTTCCCCACTAGGCTCACAGAGCACATATGGACTCGGATTTCGCCACTACTACAAAGATAAGTTGAAATGTTTTTTAGTTAACCCTTATGGATTTGTACTAGTTTGTAGAAATGCATTCACAGCCTTACTTATTATAATGTGTTTTATTTCCAACCATTCATATGTATATGTTATTGATTCTATTAAGTGATGGATGTTGTTTGATGGGATTACAACCACACAATGTTTATCAGCTGGATCTTATTGATGGAATTTGAATGTCAATCTCATTTTAGATTGGATTGTGTTGAGTAAACTTTTGGACAGAGTCATGTATCATCAAGTATGGATATGCATGAATGGCGACTGTGTGTTCAAGTTTCACGACTGAATTAGATTTACTCTTTAGTTTAACTTGAACTATTTGTTAATTCACTTATTATTCTAATCTCATTGTTGTATTTATGAATACGGAAATTTCTAATCTAAACTTGATTTTGTTTAGAATGGGTATGATTACCCACCTAACATGAGTCGTATATTTGCTTAACACTAAGTTAACATCTTAAACTAGGGATTCGCAAATTAAATGTTTGCTTTGGATTAAAATCCTTTTGTCTCTACTCTTCATATTCTAAGGAATTCTATGTGATTGTTTGCAATCTCTTTGTTTACTATTTATGTTATTTGATCCCTTGCTGAGGTTATTCGAATTATTATTTACTTAGTAAATCCTTATTTACAATAGTTGTTAAAGTTGTATTAATGGAATCCAGTTGTAAGTGTAGGTATTCTAGAAGTATAGTTTCTTAATGGAATCAAGTTATTAAGTTAATACTGATTAAAAAAAAGATAATCTTTGTATGCAAATCCTCGGCTCCTAGGGAATACTATTATTGGAACATACATTTAAAATATTTTAAGGGAAACGAATATGCAAACACACTTTAATGTTTTTAACCAAATCTATTATACCTTCATTCATATTTCTTGGTTAGGCTAACATAACATCCACTCTAATTCAGTTCTGGAAGCCCAAACCTAGTTTCATTGAAATAAACTAAGATAATAAATTTTTATTCATCTACTAATAAAGAACAATTTATATTAAATCATAGCATAAAATAGAAAAATATTAGGAATTTAAATACATAGTATAATAAATAAATTTAATTATGATTCATGTATATACTTTGTCTATAATTTATGAATACTTAAACTGACAAGAAATAGAATAGGGAACCTCACATCATTGTCTAGAAAATAGAACTCATGTTGTCGTTCCTCCCAACCAACTCCTAGAGCACTTTACTACCCCGTAGATTAATAATTGTTATTAATTATGATGGAAAATACTCTTAGTATTATTATTTTATTATTTTCTAAAAGTCAAGAATAAAGCATTTTGTAATAAAACTTTTTTATTTAATAAAATAATTTGAAAGGGGAACAAAAGTGCAGATAGTTGTTGAAGAGTGTTTGTTTATCCAAAAGAAAAAAATACAACTGGTAGGAGTCGTTGAGTGAAAACTCGAGATGCAGGAGGCATCATCCCTAAAAATAATGTGTGCACTCTTAGTTGAGTGCTAAAGAGAAGGAGGCTCATAAATGACCAAGTCCTAAGAAAAAAACTATATATTAGTATGTCCATGAGGAACAAGAGGCTAGCATTGGATACGGATTAACATCTGTGAAATGCAAGAGATGGTGCATTGAAATATATTTCTCTTTTGGTTCAGCGAACATGATCGAGGGTTCAGGAGCAAGTAACTTCTACTCTAGGAGTTGGTTGGGAGGAACAACTTCTCCACTTTTTCTTTCCCAGCATTGGTTCCAGGTTCTTACTTTGTCTCTTATGATTGTTTTAGTTACAGTAGAATAAATATCCATGATTTTCAGTTGTATATTAGATCTGTACAATGTTAGATTATTTGCTTAACACATCTAAGATCAGGAATCCATACCCACATCAAAGATTAATAATGATATTATTATTGTGGTAATTAGTAACTCATTCTGAGCATGATTATTTAGATCTGGATGTTGTTGATATGTTATGGTTTCGAATCCAATACCTCAATGATATAGAATTGAAGATTTTGCATCTAATGAATTGAATACTTTGTTTTAAAATATTATAATGTATTTCTACATTTAACGATGTATTTCCCATCTGTGTCAATTGTGTTTAAATCTTCCTTAATCATGCATTATTATATGTGAATGTTTACTGAATCTACAATGATCATTATAGTCTAGATCTGTATTATTGAATGTCATGACTGAAATTCATTTCCATAGGGCGCTCGCACGAAGTTGGTTCCACTTTTTGGTGCCACTTAGGAAATCAGAAACGCACTTCCGAAGTGTAAATCAAGAACTCATATGCGTTATTGATGGCACGTTCGGAATAACCCGAGCCCAAACACAAGGCTAAGGTTCGTGGAAATATATATCGCATATGCGATATGTAAATTTACAAAACGCATATGCGATATATCGCATATGCGATATATAAATTTACATAACGCATATGCGATATATCGCAAGTGCGATATGCAATTCATTAGAACACACATGCATTTTTTTAAACTAGATCATGTGCATGTTCCTTTTTCCTATCCTATGTGTAATCTAACATGTTAGAGTTAGGCATAGATTCTGTAAACACTCTC
>LPNX011067601.1:0-21717 GCA_001517045.1 Pseudotsuga menziesii
CTCAAATACATAATAGAAACATCCCGGAATAAACATCGGGTTACAATAATATAAAATACATAGAAGAATACATTCCGAAGTTACATATACATCAACATGGATGAAGAATATTGTTCTTTAATGGCGAACGGTACTTGGGATCTTGTTCCTCTTCCAAAAGGAAGAAAACTTGTTAGATGTAAATGGGTCTATAGACCTAAGTATGCATCAGATGGAAGTGTTGAAAGACTTAAGGCAAGGTTAGTTGCCAAAGGTTTTTCCTAAGTTGAAGGGATTGACTACAATGAAACCTTTGCCCCTGTAGCAAAAATGAACTCCATCCGCCTTATTCTTTCCCTTGCAGCCTTGCATAACTAGGAAGTCTATCAATAAAGTCTTCCTTCTTACATGGTGATTTACATGAGGAAATTTACATGGAACAACCTCCTAGATATGTTCAGGATAACTCTAGTCTTGTTTGTCTCCTTAAGAAATCCTTATATGGCCTTAAGCAAGTTCCTAGAGCTTGGTATGCCAAAATGGATAGCTTTCTCCTTGACACTGGTTTTTCTAGATGCCATTCTGACCCCAATGTCTATACCAAGAAAGTAGGAAACCATCTCATCATACTTGTTCTTTATGTTGATGATCTTATCCTTACTGGTAGTGACCCTAGCCTTATAACCCATGTGAAATCCAGTCTTAAGAAAAATTTTGAAATGTCAGACTTAGGACATTTGCATTATTTTCTTGGTTTCCAAGTCTTGCAAACCAAAGAAGGAATCTTTATTTCCCAGTCTAAGTATGCTTGTGACCTTCTTCGTCGCTTCCACATGGAATATTGTAAACCAGCCCCTTCTCCCTTCCAGTCTGGAGTCAAACTTTCTGCCACTTGTACTTCCCCTGAAGTAGATGCCACCTTGTATCATCAGCTTGTTGGTAGTCTTTTATACTTGACTCATTCCCATCCTGACCTTTCCTTTGCCGTTGGTCGTGTTTCCCGTTATATGCAAACTCCTCATGAAAGTCACTGGAAAGCAACAAAAAGAATACTTCGATATATTCAAGGTACAATTCAGTTTGGGATTCATTACAGTACAGGGGGGAACCTTTGTTGGTTGGTTTCACTGATTCGGATTGGTCCAGCAATCCTGATGATTGAAAGTCTACTGCAGGTTATGTTTTCAGTCTAGGATCTGGACCTGTCACTTGGGCTTGTAAGAAACAATAAGCTCTTGCTCTTTCTTCAGCAGAAGCAGAATATCAAGCCACAGTTAATGCCAGTCAGGAAGCTTTATGGCTTCGACAGATCCTTTCAGATTTTGGATTCAAGCAGTAGCAACCTACTCCACTTTGGTGCGACAATCAAAGTGCCATCAAGATTGCCAAAGATCCAGTTCTACATCAGCACAACAAACACATTGAGCTACACATGCACTTCATCAGAAATCTTGTTCATGATCGTGTTATTGAAGTGCTCTATTTCCCTACAGATGATCAAGTTTTAGACATCTTCACCAAGTCTCTTACAGAAGCAGAGTTTTCTAAACATCGGTCTATGTTAGGAGTTCAGGAACGTGTCGTTAAGGGGGGATAGGCTCTAATTCCTCCTTCCTTCTCCTAATAGTGTCACTTTTGTAAATCCTTCAATCCTATCCCAAGTTGTTCTTAAGGGGGGGATGTTAGGATATTTAGACACTTAGGAGTTAGTTAAGATCAATTTGTGTAATATATCCATTAGGTAAAAGTGTGTTTCTTTAGTATGCATTAGTATGCATTTGTAAATATTATAATCCAATGGTCATGATATGTTCTAGACATAGAGTGATTCGATGGTTCAACTTCTCTTAGATCATACCTACCATAGATCTGTGGCTTAACACCCGATTGGTCTATGATCTCTATTTAAAGAGCATAGAGGGTCCTTGGCTAGTTGATCGATTATGAGAAGCTCATATGTAACTTTCTTTCTTTTGCATAATAAATTGCTCCAAGTATCTATTTGGATGGGGCTGTGGACTGTTTCCCTCTCAAGGGTTTTAACCACGCGACAAACATTGGTGTGTTGATCTGTGATCTATTTGTGTGAAGCGGTTGCTGAAGGTGTTCGATCTTTTGGGAGTACCCTGTGTACCCGAAAAGGATGCACCCATAAAGTCAAAATATGATCTAGTTCAAAAGATACAGGCAAAGCTTGAGCAAAAATATGAGGACATTCACAACCTAAAGCTCAAAATTCTCTCACTGAGAAACCAAGTTAAAGGAGGCAATAACTCACAGACAGGCCCAACCCACAATGTATTTCACAAGGTCAAGATCGATTTACCAAGGTTCGATGGAAAAAAGAATCAAGACAGGATTCGATGGATCAACAAAATCAAAAAATATTTTGAAATGCACAATAACTATGGCGACGATGACAAATTGAATGTTTCAGCGATGTACATGGATAAAACGCTTACGACTAGTTCTTATGGTGGGACTCAACAATGAAGGGAGGAAGACTAGCTAGAGACTGGGACACTTTCAAGAAAGATTTCTTTAAACAATTTCAAGACATGGAAGAAGTGGAAATCTATAGCAAGCTCACTTGTTTACAACAAGAAGGAACTGTGGATGAATGTTAAAGCAATCTATTAGTCCTGGACACCTGTGTCTAAGATATAAATGAAGAATGACTACTGTAAATTACCATTAGTGGGCTAATGCTTCTTCTTTGTTAGTTGATTGTGCAAAGCTAACAACACTGTCTCCTTCGAGAACATTCGTAGCCATACGCCTTTGACGAAGGGCGATCAAGGGAAATGGTAAAATAAGTTGTTTTCATACCGCAACCTAATGAGCGATGGGGTGCACAGATATACAAGAAGCATTATTTGGCCTCCAAGGAACTATGGATAATACATTGGGAATTATTGAAAATGCCTCTGAAGAGATGCTTATCTGAGGCATCATTCATAAGAGGAGAAACACTAATGAAAATTTCTCCGATGAAGGATTTATTGTATTCCTAACGAATTCAATATATAGTTCGTGGCTAAAGCTATGGATGGATCAAGCAATGTCTATTGTTCAGCTGATAAGACTATACTGATTATTGTGATGAATTTATTTAGCAGACTTATTACTTTATGCAAGTCCCAGATATATTTATGACACAGCTTTACTTAATACAAAGTTGTTCTTTCATTTGTGAAAAAAAATGTTGTTGTCCTCTGTCTTTTCTAGAAATCGGTATCAACTCTTGAGTATTGTATTGATATACCATACAATACAAGTAGTGTACTATATTGTATAGTATAAGATAGGTGTTGTTGAAAGAATATTTTGTATTATAAATTAATTATATTTGTTTTTAAATATTCAAAATTGAAATCAATCTTTTAGGAATTTAAGTGCCATATAAGTGTATTACATCAACAAAAAATAGAACTAGCACACCCAAATAGTTTGTGGATAGGGATCAAATGGTTGAGGCATAGTTATGGAATGGAAAGCAATTTGGAAATATTTTCTTATTCACCATATTCTTCTAGTTAAATAGGTCCAAGTTTGAGTTATCCATACCTAGGTACATGTTATTATATTATTTTTCTTTTTATGTCACATTATTCTAGTTATGTGCCATGAAGTGTTGGTTATCCATTCATCAACTATGAGTTATCCATGCATTGCTACTAGTATTTTCACAAAAAAAAATCATTTTCCTGCTATTATATTAATCAAAGAAAAAGATTTACAATCGTTTATCATCCTTATATTCTGCTTCCTTCATAAAAAGAATTCCTTCATCACATGGACAAGCTAGATAACTAAGCCTTTTCATCATAAAGGCTAGAAAGTAACCAAACTACACAAAAAAGACTAGTGTCCCTTCTTACCCAAAATTACATCAAATCTATAATATTTGTTTTGCCTTCATGATTCAAAGTGCCTTCCAAAAATTCTTGAAACCTTAAAAGACCAAATTTAAGTGGAATGACATTTTTAGAGAGAGCATCAACTCTTGCATTAAAAATCCTGGAAATATGCCTGAAAGAAATCAAACTGAAGGAGATTCTAAGATCTAGAACTTTCTGAAGCCAATGGTTGAGTAACAACACCTGAATATTTGATAAGTCGTTCAACCACTCAATTAAAACTCTGGAATCTCCAAAAATACTGATATATGATATAACAATAAGTGAAGCAAATTAAAGAATACCAAATAAACTTAGGAGGTCATCCTTTGTATTGGAACCCAAACCTCCACCCATGTAAGGATAAAAATAATAATCCTTGTTTAAAACAAGTACCATACTACAACCAAAGTGGTTAAGGTTAGAAGCACCATCAAAAAAACCTTCAGCACTAGGGACAGATAAAACAGGAGGATAAAACCTTATGAGATTCCTTTTGTTGTTGAAATTCACAAAATCCTTAAAGTGGTTTATGCCCCTAATCCCATAGATAAGGATGTTGGGGTTGATATCCTGAAAAATTGCTTTATTCCTCGAAATCCATAGAGACCAAGAGATGAAAATAGGCAGCAGATTGAAGGAATCAAAAATTTTGAAACCATTTGGAAAAAGAGATCTCCAAATTTTCAAAACCCCAATCCATAGTAAAACCCATAAAATATTTGACAACCGGCCAGACCTTTTTGCAGAAAAGGAATTCCACAAAAGGTGTAATCAATATTCTTCATTATGTCTACAAAGGGAGAAAAAGATTGGACCTTGCCACCCCCTTTTCATGAGATTGTGTCAAGTAAGTATCTTATCCTTAAGGGAGAGCCACCAAAAGCATTTCAGTTTTTGTGGAATATTCCATTCCCACAGAAGTTTGAACCACCATCTTTGATCAGACTTACTACCTTTTCTTATTATGTAATCATAGGCCATCTTGGCTATAATAGTCCCATTTTTTTGTTTTCTAGCCAAACTAAAGTGCCATTCCCAGCATTGAGCTTAATCCCAACTTCTTTCAATATTTCAATGTACGAATCCCATTGAACAACCCATATACCAATGAGTCCCATATCTCTAGAATTCAGCCAATAGCCCCCTTTTAAGATAGACCATTCAGGTCTTTTCAATAAGTCAAGTGTCTTCATATTAATCCAAGCAAGGTGTTTTGTAATTTCTTTAGGCATATAAGGGAAATATTTGTCTCCAACAAATGGGTCAATACCAGTAATAACACTTTTACCATTTCCTATATTCAACAAATCCCTTTTTTCAACCAATGAATAACCTTAAGAAGGCTATTCCATACCACCAAGGCTCCATTCGAATAAAAAACTGAGTTTCTAATCCAAGTACCAACTGGAATATTCTTCAAATACTTTGTTTTCATCACTTTAATCCATAATCCCTAATAAAAAGACATCCCCACAAAGTTTTTAAACAAAAATTTGAGTTAAATATAGACAAATTCTTAATACCCCAGCCTCCCTGGTGTGTTGGAGTAGCCATAATCTCCCAGGAAGCCAAATGAAATTTTATTTCTGAACCCAACCCTGCCCATAAGAAGTGAAAAATCTTGTTCTTAATGCAATTGATAATGGAGACAAGAAGCTTGAACAAAGAACACAAATAAACAAGAATACTTTATAGAGTATCTTTAATTAAAGTAAGCATGCCACCCAAGGATAGAAATCTATAAGACCATTTAGAAATCCCTTTTTCAATCTTCTTTAAGAGCCAGAACCAATATTTCACCCTATTGTTGTTAGGTTTTAAATAAAAACCCAAATATTTGAAACCATTCTCCATCTGGTCAAGCTTAAACTGAAATGGGGTCTTCAATTCTGATAAAAACTCTGTTTGAACCTTGTGTAAAAAAGAGAAAGATTTCTCTATGTTGATTTCCATACCTGTAGCATTGCAGAAAAATGTCCAATAGAGAAAATATAATATTCCACTCTTTGATATTATTCAAGCCAAAGACAGTTACATCATCTACAATATTAAGTGAGTAATAATAACTTCATCTCAAAATTTGATACCTAAAAGCGTACCTTCATTACGGGATTTCGAAATCAATCTATTGAGACCTTCAAATTTAAGTAAGAATAATAAAGGAGAGAGGGGACAACCCTTTCTCATACCTCTAGAACTCTTGAAAAAAGAGGTAGGAGACCCATTGATTAAAATTGAAAAGTTTTCAGAAGAGACACATGCCAAAATCCACCTCATAACATGCTCAAGAAGGCCAATCTGAAGAAGAATATATTGATGTATTTGTAACTTTGGAAGATATTATGATGTATATTATCATTGTATGTTGTTGTACCCCCATTGGGGATGTGTGTTACCCCTTTACGAGATGTCTAAATTGTGTCTATATATTGAGGTACAAGCTTCGTTGTAAGTCGAGGCAATAGTCCCCAGTGTAACATCATGTAATATGTAATGGTGGTCTCTCTAGGAGAAGTGGGCCCCATGTTAGATGACATGTAGACTTGAGTCTTATATTTGCTCAATGACTTGGAAGGGTATAAATAGGGAGGAGATATCCCTCATTTATACACACCTCACACACTCTCTAAGGCATTTGATAGAGAAATACGGTCACAGGAGGAGAGAAAGATAGATGTTGAACATTTCTTAGTACTGCTCTTGATCATCTTACTAAACTGAAGAAGTTTGTGGCATTTTCTCCTATATGGTTTCCCTGATGAAAAATATTTGTGTCTTGTGCACATTTTACATTTTATACATTTTGTTGTACTTGTTATTCTTTCATATAAATATCCTAGATAATATAATCAAATCTTAAGAAAATTTAACATGGTATCAGAGCCTCTCTGAAAGAAGGCGCGGTGCAGCTGCGGGAACTAGGGCTTCCTAGTTGAAGGTGTTCTCTCCACATATCATCAAGCAAGGAGGTATAGGATAACTTGCCTCACTACGGTGCATCTAATTTTGGTATCAGTTTTTGAATTAGAGAAGTTTCATTGTACAACCAAAATACAGTTGCAATGACAGCTAACGAAAATTAGGGTTTCATGCCTGAAAACCCTAGAACACTCCTAGAACTTTCTCTATAACATGATATTGGAGAAGGATCAGAAGCCAAAATTTTTATATGAGAAAGAGAAATTCGTGTTTTACAGTGTGTAAAAATTTCAGCCTCAGATTCACTATACTTCAGGAGAGTTGGATCCTCCAAATCAGGGTTCCAGCCTCCTCCAGAATACAATCATAAACAAGTGACCTAGGGAGATTTTCTATGTTTCGGGATAGGAAGGTCTAGAGTAAATTTTTCAAAATGTTCCAAGTAGGGCAAGAACTATAGTTTATTTGGTACGTTTTGCAGACCAAGAATGTGAAACAGTGACATGTGGAAGTCTGTACAAGTTCTCTATGTTGAACAACCCCCAAAACAACCACCTTGGAAAAATCAACATAAGTCCCACTTGGAGAATCCATTTCTTCTCTAACCTGTGGGGTTGGAAATAATACTTATCAGGATATCATAGTGAGAAATTTAAGACCTTAAGGATCCGAACCTTAGGAGATACAGCAGCATAAATATCAATCATTTATGCAGAAGAAATTGGAAAACTAGGGATTCCTGTTTTGGTAACTTCCCTCCACTATTTTCAGAAAAGGAGTACATTGGATAGCTCACCTTGAAGAGGCCCATATTTCTATGTAATCAGAAGTTTTAAATTCCAAGTTTTGAAATTTAGGGTTTCTCTAACAAACCCTAGATCATCTAGCTCCAGAACAAGGACGGACACCTCAAATCGATAAGATCTAAATTTTTGTTATTTACATTTGAGGTTCTCATTTTAAAATGACTAATTACACCAGCTTTATGACATGCTTGGTGAAGCTGACAACTTTCGAGTATGGAATTATAGGACCTCCGTGATCCTTAAATAAATTGACTTGGATCAGTATTTCAGTAAGAAAGTTCTAGGAGCCATAGGGAGATGAGGATAAGGCTAGAACCAAGAGAATCATTGCAGATTCTATTAAAGATCATCTCATCCCTCATGTTTCATCCTTGAAGACACCGAAAGGAAGTGTTTGATTCTATGAAGAAGCAATCGAAGAAGAATAAGATATTGTTATAAACACCTTGAATGGCCTCCCAAGATCATGGGATTCATTCATTCGAGGAATGTGTGCCAGAAGAAAGTGATTACCTTCAACAGACTCTAGGAAGAGTGCACACAAGAAGAAGCTCGACTCATAATAAGAGAAGAGAAGATGGGATCAACTGAAGATCAATCTCTCACGATTCAAAGAAGATCCCTCAAGTGATGAGGAATATGAATAACTCAATTATTGAAGAACCTCTTATCCATCTTAGCATTTGGATAAGAAATGATGCTATTATAAATGAAGAAGAAGATGAAGCTGAAGGCTCAAGAAGGACTATACCCATGAAACAAATAAAAATAAGTATTCAATGTCATTTCGTGATATTGTTTGGTTATGCATTTGTCTAGATTTAGTTGATGTGTTATGCATGTTTGAGTATTTTCATTTATACTATTGAATTGCACATGATGGGAAAGAAGTCAATGATGTAGTACAACATTACTACTTATCTAGATTGAAACCTCTTTGTTGACATATTAGGAGTAGTACACACTCTTAATGACATTAGGGTAGAATACATCTAGAATTTACTGTATGTATACATGATATGAATGAATGTTGTAGCATTGGCTAAAATAGTCACATGGCTATGTGACATATATTTGTCACTATTAATATGTTTTGGAAATTATGATATGTTTCTAATCATGAAAATGAACTTTACTTGTAGATCATTCCAAAGAACAAGGTGACGACAGTTGAGAAGAGGAACCTGAAGATTTCTGGGTCAAAGACACCATAACAAAAGGAAGAAATTCAGAAGAATATAAAGAGAACGATAGATGAAGAATAATCCAAGATGAATAATAGTATGAAGAGACTTCCAAAGAAAACAAGAATCCTCAGACACGCTCTAGTTATGTGACATAGTTAAGTGACATCATTGATGTAGAGCCTTCCATCTATGAAGAAGTATCCAAGAAGAAAGGGAAGGAGAGCACCAATTCAAGAATAATGATGTCTAGGATGCAGTATCGAGACCTGAAGGGAAGTCCGTAGTGTCTTCCATATGGATCTACAAGATCTAGCATGCAGTAGATGACAACATCATGGGATATAATGAAATATTCGTAGCAGGAGGCTTCTCACAGAAAAAAGGCATAGAATACAAAGAGACATTTGCAGCGAATGGGAGTTGAGACACATGACAGGCAGACTCATGTGTGCAAATTAAAGATGGCCTTACACGAGCTCAGAAGGAACCCATGGGATAACACATACATGAGGAGCTTGAATATCACCTAGGGTGATGAAGATCCTAAGTACCTTTTCTACAAGGTTGAATATGAAATCCTATAGAGGATGACAAGCTCACAGATCGGTGCGAGAAGAAATTTTCAAAAAGGTTCAAGATAGAGGATCTTGATATCCAATGACCCTAGATGGATACATAGAATATTAGTAGCAGAGAAAGCTACGGGTCACTCCAGTACATAATCTTTCAATACATAGAGTATGAAAGGCAAAGGGAGAAGGATGTTCCGCTTCATAGGGAGTGACTACAGAAGATCCCAAGGTTCGACAAGATGGACATATTACCGATGGATCTATGCTTTACTAAGAGTAAAGAAGATTCCAACCTTTAATTCAAGGTTGAAGGAAGAAGACCAGTGATGATATTTTTATATGTTGATGACCTGTTCCTGAGAGGAAAAGAGGAACTCAATAAAGATGCAAGAAGGAGACTTGTTTTCGAGTTTGAGATGAAGGACTTGGGTATGATGCACTACTTTCTAGGCATGGAGGTGTGGCAAAGTGTGAATGGAATCTCCCTTAAACAAGGGAAGTATGCAATAGAGATATTGAAGAGGTTCGAGATGATGAACTGCAAGGCCATGGCCACACCTATGGCATTGAACCTAAAGCTATTGAGTGATGCTTCATAAGATACGGTTAATTCCATGATGTATCGTCAGATGATTTGTTCATTGATGTGCCTGACGAATACAAGACTAGAAACATGCTTTGTTGTGAACAACCTCAGCTAGTTCTTGACAAATCCGAGACATGCTCACCTAGTTGCAAAGCATGTTGTGAGGTACCTAAAGGGTACAGTTGAGTATGGGATCAAGTATGATATAAATCAGAAGACTAACCTACATGTTTATGTTGATTCATATTGGTATCTCCACTGAGAAGAAGAGCACCTCAGTTTTCTTCTTCATTCTGAGATCCAGTATGGGCTACTAGTTTGGCAGGATGCAGTCCTTCATGGCATTGAGTACAGCCAAGAGAGGAGCATTGAAGCTCCAGTATGTGATCTAGATCGAGATCTCTCGAAAGAGGGAGTGATGATTTATAGCATAGCCTATGAGACAGGTTGTCTGAGCATAAAATCCTAGGGAAGCTCATAGGTATCTCAAACATAAACAGTCTTGTAAGTTTTCCTCGGATGTAATCAGTCCTAGCAAAGCTCATAGGTTATCCTTGGACGTAATTAGTCCTGATGTGATTCTATGCTAGAAATGGCCATAGTGAAGTTTGAATGCTTTAGAGATAATCTTGGTGTACTTTAGATAGAGGTTCCTTCCAAGGGGAGTGATGAGTCTGGAAGACGCAGATACACATATGCCTTTCCGACATGGTGGCAGGCTGGGCCTCCCATGGTCGTCGATGTAAGTGTTGTGTTATGTGTATCTGGGTTGTGTTCTGTGTGACAATGAGATGATATGAAGATGATGAGTTAATAATAGGGTACAAAGGTGTTGCAAGGCATGTAATCAGTCCTGGGATGCTCCTTCAATTTTTGTAGTGGCATATAATCAATCCTAGGAGATCTTGCAGGTTTTGCAAGAGGCATATAATAAGTCCTGAGATGTACCTACTTGATGGCTTTCTCGCAAAGATGATGAAGGCCTTGCAGAGGGAAAGGGCTACATCTAGCATGAAAAAGGGTTGGATCCATAAATAAATACCTTGCAGAGGGCAAGGCCTACATCCAACATGAAAAAGGGATAGCTCTATAGAGAAAGACCTTGCAGAGGGAAATGCCTACATCCAGCATGAAAAAGGGTTTTCACTGTTGACCTACATCCAACATGAAAAAGAGTTGGCTATGTAGATGGAGACCTACATCCACCATGAAAAAGGGCTGGCGTTGTAGACCTACATCTAGCATGAAAAAGTGTTGCCTCTGTAGATGGAGGACTACATCCAGCATGAAAAAGGGTTGGCACTATAGACTTACATCCAGCATGAAAAAGGACTGGCTCTGTCGATGAAGACCTACATGGAGGCTAGGCCTACATATGGCATGAAAAAGGGTTGGCACTGTAGAAACTTCTGATGACAGATAGTGTGGGATTATGATCAAATTATAAGAATATGATGGCAACAACTATGATGAAGACTCTATGACTCCGTGATGATTACGATGTGATGAAGACCTGACTAGATGTGTTGATGACTGTGAAGAGAGATAATACCTTCCTATTTAAGAGGGAGTGTTGATGTATTTGTAACTTTGAAAGATATTCTGATGTATATTATCATTAGATGTTGTTGAACCCCCATTGGGGATGTGTGTTACCCCTTTACGGGAAGTATAAGTTGTGTCTAGATCTTGAGGTACAACCTCCATTGTAATTCGGGGAAATAGCCCCAGTGTAACATCATGTAATATGTAATTGCGGTCTATCTAGGAGAAGTGGGCCCCATGTGAGATGACATGTAGGATCAAGTATTATATTTGGTCAGTGGATTGAAAGGGTATAGATAGGGAGGCACTCTTGCTCATTTATACACACCTAACACACTCTCTAAGGCATTTGAGAGAGAGAGACAGTAACAGGAGAAGAGAAAGATAGTTGAGACAGTAACAAGAGGAGAGAAATATAGTTGATGAACATTTCTTATTACTGATTTTGATCATCTTACTATTCTGAAGAAGTTTGCGGGGTTTTCTCCTTTATAGTTTCCCCGATGAAAAATCTTTGCGTCTTGTGCATATTTAACATTTTATGCATTTTGTTGTACTTTTTATTCTTTTGGATAAAGATCCTAGATAATCTAATCACATCTTAAGAAAATCTAACAGAACCAACCTCAAAAAATCCCAATTGACTTTATCATAGGCCTTAAATAAATCAAGTTTAATAACCACCGAGCTCATATTTTTAGTCTTGACGGAATGTAAACACTCATGAGTTGTACCAATGGCATCAAGGATCTTCCTATTGGCTAAAAATATGAATTGTTCTTTTGAAGTAAATTCAGAGAGATTTGGTTTCAGTCTATCTACAATAATCTTCATCACTAGTTTATAGACCAAATTGCAAAGAGCAATAGTCCTAGAATCACAGAAAGTATTAGGAGATTCCTTTTTTGGAGTCAAGGTAATGAAAGTAGCATTAAGTGAACTAGACATAAAACACTCCTTCCTGGAGAATTCTGCAACATCCAACAAATATTTTCCCATAATAACGAAAGTAAAAACAAAAACAACTCAACTATCCACCCATCAGGCCTAGAACTTTTGTCCTTGGCAAGCTTTGATAAAACCTTCCGAATTTCCTCAATAGATATTTCTTTACCAACCTCCAATCCTTCTTCAGTAGTAAAAAAAGAGATAAAAAGTTCAAGAACCTTTAATTGATTACCAATAAGGGATTTCTTATGATCTTTGAATAATGATTTAAAATTTGATTCTGCAGCAAATTTTATCTTGTCCTAGGAACCAGTCATAACACCGTTTTCATCACAAATCTTCGAAATCGAATTTAAGTTCCTACAAAATGAAGCATAATTATGGAAACATTATGTTTTCTTATCACTGGCCTTGAGAAAAATAGCTTTGCTTTTGAGCCTCAGTTTCTCTTCATTATTCTTAAGAATTTCATCTTGTAAACATGTCAGAACTAGTATTTTTTCTTTGTCTTCAGTCGAGAAAGACCATGTCAAATTTGACAAAAAAATATCAGAGATATTAGTTTCAATTTGTTGAAGAGAAGCTCTATTTTCTATAGACTTCTTTTTGGTCCAGATAGTAACTTCCTTCTTAAGAGCCTTCATCTTAAACACTAAAAGTTCCATAACATTAAGATCCTGGCTAGGACAAATAGTATTTGATCAAAAATCCCTAATCATCTGGATAAAATCATCGTTTTTAAGCCTAGAGTGATTAAATTTAAAAGGTCTAAAGGTATCCAATGATCTGCATCAACTTGTAAATCTATAGGAAAATGATCAGAAATGTTGTTATGGAGAACCTAAGATTTATAACTTGAACAAAAATCCACTAGAGATTCCTTCATAAGAAAACGATCAAGCCTCTTACTCACTCCTACACCCTCTTTCTTAATTCTCCAAGTAGGAGTGATTTTGAAAGGAACAATATCAACTAATTGATACTTCTTAAAAATATCTATGAAATATTCAGCCATAGGATCATATGAATGGATAGTTCCCCAATTTTCAAAAGAGTGTAAAGACAGGTTTAGATCACTAGCTAAAACCATATTCTCAATACTTAACAAACCACTTACATCAATTCTATCCCAAAATTGCCTTCTCTCCTTATAGGGAGCATACACATTTAACAAGTGCAAATGTTTCTCAAACCCCCAAACTTTCCCTTCCAATAGGATCCCAGCACAAGTCCTAAAAGGTTTGAAAGAACAAGTAGAAGGGTTCCTGCAAGCGGCTACAAACCCTCCATAAATCCCATCTGCATCTAAGGAACAACACTCCCAATCTTTTAAAATGCTTAGGATTAACTCACAGACTTTAGTTCCCAAATTCATAGTTTATTGGATAAAATAAACATCTGCTCTGTTATTTAGAAAGAAATTTTTGAGGGATCGAATTTTTGGGCCACCCCCGAAACCCCTAATATTGAAGGAGATATTGATCATTTTGGAACCTTCATAGAGGGATTCTATGCTCTAAGCACCCTTTCAAAATCATCCACATTGTTACAGTCTTCCTCAGCCAAACAAATTCTTTTCGACGCTGGGATATAACCTGCTTCCAGGAGTAACTCTTTTTCCCCTTCATCAACAATTGTTTTTTTGAAAACATTCTTCTTATTCTTTCTATGAATCGTTACATTTTGACATCTGATTGAATTAATAGGGACACAATCTAGATTACCCATGGATTTGTTATCATACATAGTAATAGGATATTTTACCAAATCAGAAGCCAACAACCCAGCTACAGAACCCTCATGTTCATCCCCTATTAAACCTTTAACAGAAGGATTAATAGTCAACCCTTTGAAAAACCTATTATCAAACAAATATATAGGGTTTGGATCAACAGAGTGTGGATTAATAAATGAGGAACCAACATATGGCTCCAAAGGCTCCCTAGGGGAAACCTGAACAAAGCTCGAAGCCAAAACCGGATAAATCATTTCGGAAAAAAACTTAGGAGAACTAGAGTTCGACAAAAAACCAGAGCTAGGATTTGGCATAATACTCAATCTTCTGTAATAGTCTCTTTTGACTGATTTAATAAATTGAATCTCTTTAGAGTACATATATTCAATAAGGAACAGGAGAAGAGAAACCAGACATACCTTTTGTGCATAAAACCTCATCCTTCATAGCAAGTTCATAGGATGACTCCGAACAGTCAACATCAGGAGAAGACCACTTCTAAGAGTTTCCAGATGCATAATTCTTCCCCAAATAGTGGCATTCTCTCTTTACATGCCCAAATTTATGACAAAGCAAGATGCAGAAGGGAATTCCCTTGTAATCCAATCTCTAATCAAAGGAAATATCGGGCCCCACTTTATCACAAAAGAATTTGGAATCCCTTCCAAAATGTCGAGCTCCACCATCACCCGAGCCATCTTCTATCTCCCAACCGCAAAGACACTTTATCAATAGAAATAAACCTCCCCAAATGGTTTTCTATCGTAAACAATAGTTCTTCTGACCAGAATTGAATAGGTAATTTAGGCAACCAAACCCGAAGGTGTCTCTTAAAAATATTTTGATTTAATTGATTAAAATCCACGGAACAATTCCAAAGAACCAGAGAACCTTCTTTAATAATACAAAATCATTTAGAACCCTATGAACATGATCCTTGGAAAACAAGATGAAAAAAAACCAACAACAGGGTAACCACAAAACCTGCGGGACATAGTCAAACATGGGTTTCCAATTAGCAGATACCCATTCAATCACCTTCATGCGGTTCATTTTGACATATTCCAGTCTACCCACTACCGCACGCTCACTTGGACCTTCCACCTTATGCAAAGTGAAATCTCTACCAACAGATAAAATATCAAAATCCTTTTTTACCTTGATTGCATTAGACTTCCTCCTTACTCGAGCCAAAGAACCAGTAAACTTATTGAAAGAGGGTAACATGTTACCGTCGACCTCTAACTCAAAACCATTATTAATGCAAACAGAACCCAGAAGTTTCTCCTATACACTGCTCTCAAGGGAATCTGATTATGAAGAGATAACGTTCTGTCTAAGAATAGAAGGAGGCAACAAAGGACCTTGAAAATCCAAAACTCCACCACTTGAATCTAGAAACTCTGGGCTCACATCAGTCTGTTCAAGCCTCCACAGAGCTATTAGTGGAATGCAGGTTCGGATGGAGAAAATACGGTTTTTTATCTATATCCCTTACCACATTGGTCTCATGTAAAAATGTACTATGAGCAATAAAACCTTCCTCCGAAGCACCATCGAAAGGAGCCTTGAAACTCCCACCCCCTGTCTTATCAGCTCGAACACTTGCAGAAAGCTCCTTTCAGACCAATTGTCCCACTCTGCTTGTATTGCAGCGCTATCCATCTACGGAAGCATCCACCTGTCTAGCCAAAGACAACTTGGACTCCTCAAGTAGTCCCAAAGGTGGATCCATCTCTAGAGAATTAGAGAAAGAAGATTTGACTCCTAGTGCCTTTGTATAGGGAACGTAGGGCTATTTTTTTTCTAAACATATATGCCCCAAAATAACCAGGAAAAAAAACGAAAAAACGCTAGGCTTCCCACTTTTTTTTTCTTGGTAGGTACTAGGCCTTATTGGCATGACTCCAATAAGAAAACCTTGTTAGGGTTTTCAGAAAACTCCAATGCCTCCATCTTCAAATCATTCGAATTTCGTGCATTGCTACTAGTTATCCATTCATGAGCTAACTACCAATTATTTTTTATATTTCTTTTTTTATATAATTGTTTATTTTGAATTTTCAATGACTACCATAGAATCAATCTCAATAATACACTTGTCTCATCCTCATCCCTAGATGAAAAAGCATAAGCGGTTGTCCACCCCAAATCTCAAATAAAAAGTCTATTTGCCTAAATATTAAATTTTAAAAATTATTACAATTATTTTTATTTTTTAAAATATTATGTTTAATACAAAATTTTATAAAGGTTTATAAGACTGTAAAAAAATTGAAGTAAAATGCAAATATGGGTGGGAATAAAAAAATATATTATAATTAGAAAAACAAATTGTTTCCTTCGCTTTTAAAACTTTACATTTGTATATATTAAAAACAATATAAATTATTAAATTATTACGCCGATAGGCGTAAATATCAATGGTATTTTTGGGGATGGGATTGCTTGAGTGGATCATCAAGATCCAGCAAAACACGCCAAATGTATGATTAGGATGATTTGAATCGTCTGATCTTTTAACTAGCAATTTATAGCTTAACTAGCCGCCAATTTAGGAGTCTGTTAGATGAGCCGATCGCGGATTTAGGAGTTCGTAGGAGACGAAGTCTGTTAGCATAAATATAAGCGACGTGGAGGAGTCTGTTATGTAAACCAGTGCCACGTTTCTGCATTCAGTAACCGTTTCTTAAATCATATGCAATATCTCAATCAAGTGGAATCAAGATGCAAAGAAGGACTAAGCAAGCCACAGAGGAAGCAGAGGCAGCGGCGTCGTATCATTGTTCTGGCCATGGATATGTCTTCGTCGATACTGTAAATATTGCGGCAGATGATCCCACTGAATTGAGGGTTCTCGGCAGATGCCAGAGCGCCTGCACTGCTTTCAATACACAGCAATATTGTTGCATAGCTGATTATGGGAACAATTGCGGTCCCACTAATTACTCGATGATTTTCAAGAGCCAGTTCCCCCAGGCCTATAGTTATGCACTGGACGACACCAGAAACACCTTCACTTGCTTTGGAAGCACTGACTATAAAGTCGTTTTCTGCGGCAGCAATGCTACCTCCCTTCAAGGTCACCTCTCTATTCTATTGCGTAACCGCTTGAGAATCATAGAATGGAGACTTTTGTACTTTCTCAACTTATTCTGCATTGTTTCGTTAAACTGATACACATAATAGTTTTATTTTTATGGCTTTTAAATTGATCTGTTCGACCTCCTAGATGGGTGATGAGAGTTTACGTTTCTGTGTAGAAATGCGCCCTTTTAATACTCTCCCAGTTCAATTAGTATTCACTTTGTCTATTCTGAAAAATAGGAGTAATGGAAGGTTTCAGTACTTTCGAAACATAAATGATTTCAATTTATTTAAAATTGACTAAATTTATCCTATAGCAAATAGTTACTTTTGTGGGTTTTTAAAATAAAATTGGAAGGATTATCACAGGACTATTCACCTGCCAATGCACTGTCCAGGGTCAATCCAGCACTAATTATTGATCAATTTGTCACTATCTTACACAATATATTAAATATTCTTCAATTATTTTATTGTTTTATGGTCAATGTCATGGATAGCCTTTTCAATGACCATATTTCATACGGCACTAAATTATTTCAGAACTTAATTCTTAATTCTTAATACAGATCAGGACAACACAATCGTCCAAAAAGTGATAGCGATGTGAACGTACATTGTGAATCATATTTGAACAAATTTCTCAATTCTGATTTCTGTGAGCGTTCTTCAAGGCTTTCTTTTATGGTACCGTTCTTTAAAGAACGGGAAGGTTTTCTCTGTCATTGTTGTCAGACATTTAATGATAGAGCTTTTGTTGGTTATCCTTCTTCAAAACATATATATAAACACAAAGATCCATGATTTAGAAATAAATACATCTAAACATAAACCTCCCAGATTCAGATTTAATAACATACTCAATTTTTAAGTTCTACACATAAATAAAATCAAAATTACCCTATTCTCTGTAACTCACTCCCACTTATTTGTAGGATTACATCCTAAAAACTTCATCCAAACTTTATGATCTGGGATTTCTTATAAGAGAGTCAAGATTAACATCCTTCTCGTACCATGATGGAAAATTATAAGAGTTTCGAAGGGAGAGGTATTCTATAGAGAAGATATAAAAAAAATGTTGATAGATTTCCAGCGTACATCAATCATTTTTAATTAATATGATTGATTGTGGTAGTTTTATAATCTCAAACATTTTTGGAGACCAGTCTTCTCTAAAAAAATATTGTATGTATGACTTTTGAATCTCGTAGTGCTCTAAAATCTATTATTCCTTAGATGACTGCATTAATTATTAAAATTGTCATGAGTATTCATACATATATAATATATAACAAGATCTCATTCATATTTTAAGGGTTTTCCATATACTTGATAAGTTAATGTTTAAATAGTTCGATTATTGTACATTTCTTCTCAATGAATCATTAAAAAGTATTTATATATTTATTAAGAGATCACTCTCGTGTATGTTATTTCAGCTTGCATTAAAATCTCATCCTGTGACTGGGCGGATTTGTCTAGCAAAGCATTGGATAGGGTTTGAGACAGGGCACATTGGGTAGGGTTTGAGACAGGGCAAGTTCCAAAGTTCCCTGTCTGCCAGAATCAAAATTAATTTTGGCTAAACATTAAGTGTTTTTTTTCTCCTTCTCTGTGACGAAGCCGTCGACCTTTCCATCAAATCTTGAGAATAAGAATACCTCTTAAACAAGCTTGAATAATGACATGATAAAAATGACATAAAATATAAAAATCATTTTGCACATAAAAGTTTCACAAGAATCGGTAATCCATGTCTCAATTTTTTAACTAATTAAATCTTATTTATTATAAAAGAAGAAAAATAACATATCAATCTTTCAACATTTTAGAAGCTAAAATAATTTTATTTCCATACAATATTTTTTCATAATCAAGTTTAATTGTTTTCATAATCAAGTTTAATTGTTCTACAATTGTAAGCATCCAACACACAAATAACCACAAGGTTGGATAAATCTTGCATCATTCATAAATATTATAAGGAACTCATTACTGGACTTAATAGTGGAATTTCTAACATCAATAATTATAACTACTACTGAAATAATCAAATGTTAAATTCATAATACTAAATTGTAGCTAAACTTACAATACTTTTGTGATAGTGTATTTCTACTTTCAGAAATTTTCCTATGTAATGAAATGCAATCATGTCGTCTTATGTCAATTAAGAAAGTTATGATGCATATTCATTACTCATGTTGCACAATATACACCATTAGTTGTTGTATACAATTGAATAGTCTGCATTGAAGGAAATAATCATAAGAAAACAATAAGGTATGAAAGTATCATGGCAACAGTAATGCTATCCACTTCAAGTAAATAGTCCAATTATGAGATTAAAATATCACAATATGGAAATATCACATAGATTATTACTAGAAGTTTCTATGCATGAAACTAATGGGAAACATTTTCCATAGGGTTCCCCAAGGTTCTTGTACTAGTGCCTATGTCTAAAATGATTCCCATAGACAAATAAAGTAAAGTGAAAGTAACCAATTATAAACTAATATTTTATGGTGCTAATATTTGTCAAGGGTTATGTCACATTGTGATAATGCCCAAGATGTGACATGGATTACCAATTAGATTCTTGTACAAGTGCCTATGTCTCATTAGAGGTATGCCTCTATACAAAAAAGCAAATTATAGGTTTTACATTTCCATCATATAATGGTATTACTTTAAGAGAAAGACTAAGAATAATGAACTTTATTTGAAATGTAAAACCTAGAAATTGGAAGTATGTCTCATACAGCTACAGCTAAATTATAAGTTCTTCATTTCCATCATATAGTGACAAAGCCTTAAGAGAAGTATACATAGTATTAAATGTGTATATATTGGAGTAAATGTACATGCTTACCATTAATACATAAACTAAAGGTATCTTGAATTAATAATCAAACCATGATGATGAAGAATTATCACAAGTGTGTTGGACCTTCCCTATGCTACATGTTGCCTCAATGCATTGTGTCAACAATGAAAGAAAAAGTTGTCTAAAATGTCTCTAGACAACTCTTTCCAAAAATTATATATATATATATATATATATATATATATATATAAGATGATTGTTATGGATGTGGCTATTTTTTTCTTAAATAGAGAGATAGGATGAACGTTTATAACATCTTCATAATTAAAATATAATAACACTAATCTAACTTCTTTAAACATAAACATATAATATTAAGTATCACCTAATCTAAATGGAGTTTTAACCTTTACAATATGAAAAGACCTTGACAATAATGAAAACATAAATAACAATAAATGAAGTCATGTTTAAATGTTAGTAGAAAAGCCAAACTCGTTTTTCATTCAAGAGCTGGTGTGAAATTTAGTTGTATGATGG
This sequence comes from Pseudotsuga menziesii, assembly GCA_001517045.1. Classification (NCBI taxonomy): domain Eukaryota; kingdom Viridiplantae; phylum Streptophyta; class Pinopsida; order Pinales; family Pinaceae; genus Pseudotsuga; species Pseudotsuga menziesii. The sequence continues at coordinate 20,640 of LPNX011067601.1, forward strand.
ATCCAAAACATCACATTAAATAGAGTTTTAGGCACATTAATATTATATAATATTACTTTGGTGTAAGAGGTTATCTCATGGCCTTCTTTAAAGGTTATATGTATAATATGACAAAGGGTGAAAATGTGGCATTCAACATTCATGGATTATTTTGCATTCTAATATTTATTAACGTTATGTTGCATTTTGCATTTTGACTAGTTTTTTCAAAAATGCTAACAATGCCCATGATGTTACACATTAATAATGTGACAACCATGCCCATGATGTTACACACTAATAATGTGACAAGGTTGTCACATTGGAACATTCATTAAGGATTAAAAAACGATATACACTAAAACAACCTAATATGTGACACATTAATAATGTGACATTCAACGTTCACATTGTGATGTATATCATGTATTATGCTGCATTGTCGCGTTCATCAATGGTTAGGTCGCAATGCAACATTGAGCAAAGGTAAGAATTTTCTTGATATATATATATAGTCATTTGACAAAAGAAATGGTTTAAACCATCCACAATCTACATAGTAATGTAGAATGTTATGTTGCATTATGATGTTTATCAAGGTTTACGTTTCACTGTGACGTTATCAAGGGTTATATCATATTACAACGTTAATACATGCTCTGTTACACTGTTTGGTTAGTATATGTCAACACAACAAAAGACGTGACACATTAATAATGTGATATTGTGCGTTTAATAAGGGTTATGTCGCATCGTGGTGTTTATCACACGTTATGATACATTAGTGACAGTCATCAAGGGTTATGTCACATTGTGATATTTGTCAAGGGTTATGTCACATTGTGATAATGCCCAAGATGTGACACATTAATAATGTGTCTTTGGATGTTTAGAAAATTTCTTTAAGAATTTTCTTGATATATATATAGTCGTTTGACAAAAGAAATGGTTTAAACTATCCACATTCCACATAGTAATGTAGAATGTTATGTCGCATTGTGATGTTTATCAAGGTTTACGTTTCACTGTGACGTTATCAAGCGTTATATCACATTACGATATTAAGCCATGGTTTGTTACAGTGTTTGGTTAATATATG
>LPNX011067612.1:0-17161 GCA_001517045.1 Pseudotsuga menziesii
CTCAAAAAATCCAAGTAAGTTGAGGGATGCCTGATTTTTCAGGTTTCTATTGCATCTAACGTGCACAAAAAGGTCCCTCATCTTCTTGCACACACCCTTAAGTCATGGGAGAAAATAATGGTTCAAAAGACTAAACATTATAATCAAAAGTAGTGGTTCATTAGATTAAAAATCATTAGAGAAAATAATATTTGGTGTAGTGTAGTGGTATGCCGATAAGTTCAAGAACATCTTTAAGACACACTAGAGACAAGGCTTCCTCATGAATGCTTGGAGGTTTAGGAGAGGTGTACTTAGAATAAGCACTAAATGAAACTTCTCTTTGTTTAAGGGGTGAAGCAACAAGACAAGGCAATAGGATCTAAATTGAGAGAAACTTGTCCACAATTTGCTCTCAATCGCCATACATATATAGACTAATGCCATGTGGTAAGAGATGGTATACAATATATAACTAAAAACCCAAAGAGTCTAGAAAGATATTTGAAAATCGCATTAGAGATAATAGAGTATCTATACACATAGATAATCCCTTCCCAAAATTTCAATGAAGGCAAGCAAGCCTATGGATGGCCTTCAACCTCAACATTGCAATGAAACTAACTTAACTCCCAATTGAATATATAATAACCCTAGTGAAACAACAACATAAAAAAAAATTAATAACATTTTTACAAATTGCATCCATAACATGACCCTTAACACACATGTCAATGCCTCCTTATCATCTTAACAAACATACCAGTGTGTCCTTATCATTCTTTAGCTATAAGGTGATATGTGAAACACTTTGACAATACAAATGTCAAAACATTAACAATGGACACACACTCCCTAGAACCTAATATTACCAAACCCAATTAGACTCAAAGCAACACCAAGGATGATAAAAAAAACTCATTAAAGGTAATAATGAGAATGTTGTTATATTTGTTGATTTTTATAGCATTAGATAGGTACTTCTGCATAGGCCAAGTGTATGGAATGCAGGAGTCGTCCAAGAGTCTCTCAGAGTTAAAAGTTTCACTATTAAAGTGAATGTACTTTTGTTACTTTATGTAAAGAGGAGGAGCCATCATGTCATGGTCACTGTGTGTGAGATACATTGAGTGTGAGTGATTAGATTTAACATAGTGATTCTCTTTGAATCTTTGGAGAGAGGGGGTCTCTCAAGTTTGTGATCACTGAGTGATAAGATGAGAGAGGGAGTCTCTCAGAGGCTTGGAGTGAGGGTTTCACTCAAGCCAGGGTTTGTTTGCGTTGCTGAGAGTTTGGGCATAGTTGTAGCAAGGGAGAGTTCGAAGTGATTGAGATCCACTATGTATATTGGGTAGTCTAGAGTTGTAAATGTTGAATAACAAATCTACAAAAAAAGACAAACCATATGTTGGTTTTCTCCAATTAGGATTTCTAGGGTACATCTTGTGTTGTGGTTTTCTTTATATTGGTTGCTTATCAATGTATTGTTATTTCTTTCAGTTCTATGTGTTTAATTAAAACTAAGGTATAAATCAATAAATAAATAGTAATCAAATCTAATAAATAAAAGTTTTACAACACTCTCCACCGTAATTCAAATCTTAATATATAACATATTATGTAACCTGAATTTCCTTAATTCTTTATTAATATAAAAAAAATCATATATTCCAATGAAAAAAAATTAGAAATTAATGTAAAATGAAAGAGAAGGAGATACTTACCCATTACGTCTCATCTATACCCTTCACTTGGCCAACTTGCTTAGTATCAATCAATCAAATTATAACTACAAATATATTCGTAGCCCCCGCATACTTTAGCTTTAGGCTAGTCTCTCTCAACCCTATGCTTGATTCCTCCGTCTCGAATGTGTAAACATTATCTGCATATATATCGACATAAAAATGAAGTATATTGTAGTCCACGACTCTCTAATGTGTAAACATTATCTGGATATATATCGACATAAAAATGAAGTATATTGTGGTCTACGACTGGAAAAATGAAACCATTAACGACACAGCAGAGATTATGGCAAACCTACGTTTGTCACCATTCCCTGTGACGTCGTCAGTCGTCGACTGCCCATAGTCGGCTATAAATATCTCTTAATGGTGTACCATATTTCATATGCAGCTATCCTGATTCCTGACTGTCAATCTGCTTGAGACTCTCCGGAACGAATTGGACTGGTAAGCATAAGGAGCCAAGATTCGTTTGAAGCAGCATCAGGCATTCCCCGAAATGGCTTCCAGTCAGAGTAGACGTGAATCGCTGGAGGAATACGAACTAATGGACTATGATGATTCAAACAAGTCATCAGTTGGGAGCAGGCTGGCCTTATTTGCTAAACAATTAGGTCTGGATCGAACCCGCCTCGGCCGAAGTCAAGAAAACGGACTAACAATCGGTAAGGGATTTTCTCACTGCTTTATGAATGGATGTTCCCAAGATTTCATTATAGAAAGAGACGGCTTCTTCTATAAATGGTGGGCCTGGTTTATCCTTGTATGGGCAATTTATTCCTCTTGCTTTACACCCTTTGAATTTGGGTTTTTCCGCGGCTTGCCGAATCATTTATGGGCGCTGGATATTGCGGCACAAGTTGTTTTCTTCATAGATATATTTGTTCAGTTCTTTCTTTCCTACAGAGATTCGGATACATACGAGATGGTTTATGACCGTCGTAGAATTGCTGTGCGTTATGCCAAAAAGAGTTTCGTTCTGGATTTTCTTGGATGCTTGCCTTGGGATATTATTTACAAATTTGCAGGGAGAAAAGAAGAAGTGAGGTATCTGTTATGGATCCGGTTGTATCGAGTTCGGAAATTAATGGAGTTTTTTCAGAAAATTGAAAAAGATATACGCATAAACTATATGTTCACAAGGATACTGAAACTTATATGTGTGGAGCTATATTGCACACATACTGCTGCTTGCATTTTTTATTATCTGGCCACAACTGTTTCAGAGTCTAAAGAAGGGTTTACATGGATTGGAAGTTTAAGTTTGGGAGATTATCATTACAGTAATTTTCGGGAGATCAGTTTGGCTAGATTGTACATAACCTCTCTGTATTTTGCAATAGCTACCATGGCCACAGTAGGATATGGAGATATACATGGAGTGAATTGTAGAGAAATGATATTTCTCATGGTATATTTGTCTTTTGACATGATTCTTGGGGCTTATTTGATTGGTAACATGACTGCACTGATTGTTAAGGGATCCAAGACAGAAAGGTTTCGAGATAAAATGGCTAACCTCATGAAATACATGAATAGGCATAATCTTGACAAACACATGAGAAATCAAATCAAAGGTCATGTTCGGTTACAGTATGAGAGTAGTTATGGTGAAGCTAGTGTTCTGGAAGATATTCCAGTTTCTATTAGGGCAAAGGTTTCACAGTCATTATATATCTTAGAAGTTGAACAGGTTGCTCTTTTCAAGGGCTGCAGTGCTGAATTCATAAGCCAGATTGTAACTAGATTGAAAGAAGAGTTTTTTCTCCCTGGTGAGCAGATAATGGAACAAGGTAGTTCAATAGATCAGCTTTACATTGTTTCTCATGGTTCCTTGGAAGAGGTAATTGTTGCAGAGGATGGATCTGAGGAGACCATTGCACAGCTAAAAACCCATAGTATATTCGGCGAAATCGCTGTGTTGTGTAACATACCTCAGCCATATAATGTTCGTGTTTGTGAACTGTGTAGGCTATTGAGATTAGATAAACAGTCTTTTGTAAATATCATACAACTTTATTTCAAGGATGGACGGCAGATCCTCACTAATCTCCTTGAGGGAAAGGATACAGATTTAAGAATTAAACAGCTTGAATCTGACATTAGTCTTCTTATTGCAAACCAAGAAGCCGAATTAGCTTTGAAAGTAAACAATGCCACTTATTATGGTGATATATACAGCTTGAAGAACCTGCTCAGATCTGGTGCAGATCCAAACGGGACTGACTATGATGGAAGGAGAGCTTTGCATTTAGCTGCAACTAAAGGATACGAAGAGATCACTGTCTTTCTCATTCAAGCTGGAGCAGAAGTCAATTCTATAGACAAATTTGGAAATACACCATTGTTAGAGGCTGTTAAGGCTGGGCATGACAATATTGCTTCTATACTTTCTAAGAATAGAGCATCTTTGGGCATAGAAGATGCTGGAAGTCTTCTCCGTAAAGCCATAGCAGATGGGAATGCAGAGCTGTTAAAGCGATTGTTAACCTATGGTATAAACCCTAATTCAAAGGATTATGATCTTCGTACACCACTGCACATGGCAGCTGCAGAGGGTTTACATTTGTTGGCAAAGATATTGCTTGATTTGGGTGCAAGTGTTTATTCATTGGATAGATGGGGAAACACTCCACTGGATGAAGGAAAAAAATGTGGCAGTGTACCTCTCATCCGGATGCTAGAGGGAGCAGCAGCGAATGCTTCCAGGCTAGTTTCAGCTGAATGCTCGAGAGATTCAGATAACCAGGAAGGTGCCTCTTCTTTTCAAGGTTCAAGAAGAGAGAAATCTGAGCCTAGGGAAGAGATGAAAGCCAAATGCACAATATTTCCTTTTCACCCATGGACTACCAGAGAGGAGAGGAGAAATGGACTGGTCATGTGGGTTCCTGAGACAATTGAAACCTTGCTTCAAGCTGCAGCACAGCACTTTGGTTCTGTTGGTAGCTGCGTTTTGACAGAAGATACAGGGGAAATTTTGCATGTGGACTTAATTCAAGATAATCAAAAACTTTATATTGTTAATGTGGACGAGTTGCAATGAAGCTTGAAATGGGCACCCTGAAGCTTCTATTTACCTCACAATAAGCAGTGGGCTATGAGGAAAGTCAGAGACACCTTCTGAGAAAAGTTAAAGCCAATCGGACTTAACAGGGAAAAGATTCGTGTATTGATTTTCATCCTTTGCTTTGATCAAATCATACCTCTACTTTTGTTTTAGTCCCAATATTCTATCCATTGTTCAATAGCACAACAACAGCTGTCTTTGATAATCGAATATGTAAAATGAAACAGTTGTTCCCTTGACATGATTTGCTATATTTGTCATGGTAATCCGTTGGCGTTTCTGTTTAGGATCAAATTAAAAACGTCGGTGTAGTTAACCAATGAATGCAAGGTAACGTAGGCTAACTAACGTTACAGTAGCCATGTATGTCTTTTCCGATTATGAAGCTATCAAGAAAGTCGTAGTATGAAAAGTTTTTTTTTGTCCGCATGCCATTGCTACTTAGAGAACATGCTGGCATTGCTGAAAAGGGAACATGTTGCCATAATGCCATTGAGCATTGATGCTCACGCTAAGACTAACATCAAAATATTGGAAACCTATATTGCCCATAGTTTTCCTCCATGTACTGTGTGAAAGTGAAGTGTGGGGTTTTGCTGTCGTGTTCACTTAGTTTAGTTTTATACTATTCACTCATTTGTTTCAGTGGTCAACATTATATATTTTATATTAATAATGATTGGGATATACTCTTAAATTTGATATCAAATATTAATAATTGTTGGGATGTACTCTTAAATTTGATGTATACTGTTATCGATAGGTTAGAGTATATATTTATATTTTTTTAATTTCATATGGTATATTTTAATATATATTATTTTTTATGGTGTATATGGTTTGTATAAGTTTATACGGTTGGATATATGTGATTGTTCAAGTTGTTGTTTATGTGGATGTATAGGTTAAGTATGTGGGTGAGCATATTTAGGTGTGAGTGTATCGTTTATGTGTGTGTGTGAGTGTAGCACTTATGTTGGTGTGTGGTTTGACTGCGTTAGTGTGTATTTTATGTGTGCAGTGGTCCTTTATGTGTATTGATGCAGGAGCATCCTGCTCTACATCCAAGTACAAGCCTAATGTTTGGTCCAGACCTAAGAAGGGTTTTCATTTTTATGAATAAGTGGTTCTTTAATGTAATATTGTAAATATGTTTGATTTACAATTGTGATTCTAGATAGGTGATGAGTCATTAGTTGAGTGATGATTCATTAGGTGAGTTGTATCCACAATTATTGGCAACATTATAGGGTTGTTTAAGCAAGTCATAGAGATAGGATAAGCATGTTGCTATTCTTAAAAACAATTTCTATGAATTAGGAGTGTGTTTAGGATCTGAACCAAAATTGGTTCATGAATCTGGTTGTATATACGTATGTGAACCTATGAGGCATAGAGGGTGGCCAATCAATGTGAAATCAAGCCATTAGAGAGGTTGAGTGAAAAAAAGGAGAGGCCTATCCGGAATGTGTCATGCCTACGAAATTCAGAACACAGATTCTAAACAAATGTAAATGTATTGTTTCCTTGTAATTGAATGGAAAATAGATAAATTGTGCATGTCTCTGTGAAAATAAATGAGTTATGTTTGAATCATCGATGGAAGAATTCTAATTGTCTCTGTGTCCGTATTGTCAATTTATTGATAGCTTGAATACTTGTTGAAAGGTGAATATCTGCGCCTGGAAATATAATTGAATCGACGATGGTGTTGACTGATCGATTCTGTGATCAGTCAAACATGTCTTGAATGACCGTATTGCAGGGTTATTGATCGACCAGCGATCACTGTAAAGATCAAATGGTGATCTAGCATTGAACAGGGGTTAAGTTTTTGCTGGTATGACTAGCTAGGGACGAGGCAAGGAAGCAGATCAACGAATTAGACTACTTCTGCAACAGAAAGTTGCTCGAGATCTAATCATAGAGTCAACAATTTGAGAAGGAACAAGCATGAACGTTCAAGATCGTGACTGGGGAAGATCGACGACCCTGAAGGATTCTGCAATTGGAAGATACAAGAAGGTTAACTCCAAAAGAGAAAATGTGTGAAGGCTAGCTCGAAGAAGATAGATGGTTCAGATCGTGGTCAACGATCATGAGAAATTTCGCTGGGAAGTGCTCGTGAGTTTGCGGAATTGAGCTTGCGGAATTGAATTTGTGGAATAGAACTTTGTGGAAGTGAGCTTGCATACGGACAAGAAAGAATGCCAAAGTGATCAATGATTGACAGGGTATTCCGCTCAGTAAAGTTGCACGGGTTTTAAGACAACCCTACGAATCCAAAAAATCTTATGTAATCCAGCTCACCGTAAATTTGAAGTCCTCTCTTCAATGAGAGGTTGGAGAAATATTTGGTCGGGTTAATAGATGTAGAGGTTCTGTTAAATATAGAACTTGACTAAATTTGGTATAGTGTAGTTCAAGATTGCACATAGGGGAAACCTGGCATAAGTTTTGGTATCATAGTGTAGATCAAAGCTGAGAGGAAAATCAAACTTTGATTTTCAATTTATGTTGAAATTGAAGACTAACAATTGTGTTGAGAAGGTTGGTCAAATGAAAGTATTTAGAATTGAATTAAATCAAGAATTGTAGATAGAGAGGGTGTGGTTGTAAATTGATGTTAGCCATAAAAGAGTGTAGAAGAAATCCTTGGAAATATTTAACAGGGATATGAGTGGAGTTATGGAGCATGAAAAGAGTTGTTAATACTCTTGAACAACTGATGGAAGTAGAGCCAACCATGAGAGGAAATTGTCCATTCAAAGGAACACAAGATCATGAAAAGATCTTTAAGGTATGGATTGATTGATATCTTGTATTAACTCTGGTTGAGATTATTGTAAGTTGAAGAAGTTTGATAGTAGCAAAGACAGTTGAGGGAAGTAAAGAACATAGGATTTCTTGATGAAGGGGAGCTTGTGAGCTCTTAAGAAGCAGTGGAAGAACCTAAAAATCCAACATAGGTTGGACAAATAAGGGAGCAAGTTGAATGTTCTCAGAGAAGAAGTGGATCTACAGAAACCAAAAGGAGCAAAGGAGGTTTCTCAAGAGGTTCTAAAGGAGAAGAACCAGAGATACCAAAAGGACAAGCTCAAGGAAAGATAGCTTGCTAAGGTATAGTAGCAGGTATCAAGACTTGCTAAGAGAAATATTAGGAGTAGTCCACAAGTGAACAATATGAAGTTCACAGAGAAAGAAGAGAAATTGGAGACAATGACTACTGAAGGTCATTGCAGAGGTTCAAATACAAGCCACAGTAGAATAAAATATTTCAAGGAAGAAGACATCAACAAGATGAGTCAAGAAGAGTATAACATAGAATTAGTTGACAACAAATTGAAACTTATTTGTTTGGATATGTTGCTACAGAAAGAGGACCAAAGGTATGGTTGGATAATGAAGAGAAAGAAAGTGAGATTGCATTCACTACAGGTGAAGCTAAAGAAAAAGATGTTTTCCAGATTTAAGGAAGAACTCGGGACAATTGCGTTTGATATGGAAGTTTCATATTGTGAACATGAACAGGGTCCTTTGCTTGGATAGAATGATGAAACAAAGATTGTAGATGATTTTCTGAACTCTGTGATAAGTTCAGAACTACCCGAAGATGGTATGGTTGAGAATACATATGGGGATTCTTATGTTGTTAAATCTAATTGTTTGTGTATGACTACATGTATTGAAGAACAGTTAGATGATGTGTTTATGCAGGTTGGTGAAGAAATGAAGCAACTAGAAGAAATGGATGAAATAGAACAGTTCTTGATTGAATATGTATTCAAGGAAAATGAATATGGACAATCACTTGAAGTCATCATGAAAAAAAAAGAATATGTATGTTGCTTAGAGATGTGTATGCAAGAAAAGAGGAACTAGATAAGAGGATGGAGTATGAAGAAGAAATTTCATTGGCCAGTATTACAGTTGTTTGAATAAAATATTTGGGAACACATATAGAAACTGAAACATAGAATGGATGCATTGGAAAAGAACAACAAGACCAGAATTAGGCCATTGACATGTACTCTCTTGCACCTTAAGGGGGGGAGGGGTGTGGGTAAAATAATGAAGTGAAATTGTACTCTCTTTCACCTAAGTGGGGGGGAGTACACTGACGAGTGAAAATGTTTACTGGTAAATCCAAAACCACTAAATGAAGTGAAAATGGTTAGTGTTCAACCAAAAATACCATATTTAGTGATGAACTGGTCTAGGGTAATACATGGAAAATACCATGATGTCTATCCTTTTAATGAACAATGGGAGACTATTGATGGTAATTTTCACAGACAACAACAACAACAAATTCCAAATGCATGACAACAACAATAACAACAATGTTGCAAATATTTCATCACTCATGAAAATTTTCCAATTTCAAATTGATGTTTGGGATGTTGATTGAAATTATTTATGTGTCATTTTATCAAAGAATTTTTTTGGACATTCTGTTCACTTAGATGGTCACTAGACCTAGAAAATAATAACTAGATCCATATGTAGTATTTCTTGGCATTTTAATGGGTTATCAAGCATTTTTAAGGATGTGTCAGACTTGAATTCAACTGATTTCCCATGAATTACAATTACAAATGTTTTGCCTTATGTATTTAAAAAATGGTATTTTCTAGATTATATGAATTTCAACATCTAGATATCATGGATTTTTAGGAAAATCTTCATAGAGGTTTCACTTAGGAGTTTCAAATGGAAGAATTTGAGATGATGATACTATTTTATCCTCTAGTTAATGTTTCCTTCCTCGTATAATTATTTGAAATTATGATTGAGGAAGGGATTGTTAGTATGTGGATCACTATACAATCATAAAATGTACTCATTAGGAGAGTATATGCAATGTATGATACAACCATTAGCATGTGTAAACAATATTTAAGAACTAGAATTCTTGAGGCTATTATCTCATATGAACATTATATTCAAGTAAAAGAAGGTTTGCAATAGGAAAATGTATAACAGAAATATGAAGGTTGCGGGATGGAAGGTGATGAACATCTTATGCATAAAAATAGAGTTTATGTTCCTAATTCCATGGAATTGAGGAAATTGATAATGAATGAGATGCATAAGGTTCCATAGGAAGGACACCATGGATACCAAAAGATAATCACAACAATGAGAAGTAAATAATTTTGGCCAAGAATGAAGAAATATGTTGTTGAGTATATAGCCAAGTGCATGGAATGTCAAAGAGTAAAAGTGGAGCACAAATATACGTCATGTTTTATACAACCACTACCAATACCGGAAGGGAAACGAGATGTGGTGACCATTGATTTCATCACTAAATTTCCCAAGACAGTTGAGAAACATGATTCCATCATGGTAGTGGAAGATAAGTTAATGAAGGACACCCACTTCATTCCAATCAAGCCAACACATAAGGCATATAACATAGTAAATATTTATATGAAGGTAATTACTAGGTTACATGGGATACCGTACTGAAACATAAACAACAACCTCATTAGCATGTTAGTGCTAAAAAAAATCATCTATAATGCTATATCATCATCTGCATTACCAGCATAGAGATGTTGGAACATCATCATCACCATCAACATCAAACATCATCACCATTATAGAAATACTTAAACAAACTCATCAGCAGTCATTTCAACAATCATCAGTATGAGATTACTGAACCTGCGACGTCAGTATAAGAATACTGAAACTATCAATCATCTCATCAACAATCATCAGTATGAGAATACTGAACCTGCTACATCAGTATAGAAATACTGAATTTATCAATCATCTCATTAATCAACAATCATTAGTATGAGAATACTTAACTTGCTACATTAGTATAGGAATATTGAAACTATCTCAACAATCAACAATCATCTTTGTGACAACACTGAAACTATCTCAACAATCACCAATCATCAGTGTAACAACACTGAAACTATCTCAACAATCACCAATCATCATTGTAACAACACTAAAACTATCTCAATCAATCATCTCAACAATCATCAATCATCAATGTAACAACACTGAAACTACCTCAACAATCATCAGTATAACAATAATGAAACTATCATCTCAGCTATCATCAGTATAACAATACTGAAGCACACATCTCAAAAATTATCAATATAACAATATTGAAGCAATGATATTAGAACTCATCAGTATAACAATACTGAAGGTAAATATCTCCCTCTAACTATCTCAGAGCAGCATCACGGTGAATTTCTCTGGTAGATCCATCTGGACATTTTGTCTAACTTACTAACCCTTTCGAACCAACAAGCCTAGCTAGATAGATGGATCTTCCTAGGCACCAACAAGCCTTGTCCTGGCTTACACACTCACTTGGGTTAAACTGATATAGCCAGACATACTAATCCCCCTAGGATTAACAGTCCTCATCTGACTTACTAACCCTTTCAGGCCAACAAGCCTAGCCATACTTACCCTACTCTAGACTGAGCTACCACCAATGCATCCTTCTTCCATATACCGTCACTCCCTCTTTTGAGAGAGGTCCTTTTGTACTACACCAAGATTGTCTCTAAAGTATTCAAACTTTACACGAGCCAGAGGCTTAGTCAACACATCTGCCACTTGTTCCTTTGTAGGAACATGCTTGAGCTTTACAACTCCTTTCTGAACCATATCCCAGATTAAATTATATCTAACTTCGATATTATTTGTCTTATCATGAAACACCGGGTTTTATGTCATCTTGATACAACTCTGGTTATCACAAAGGATATCAGTAACATTTATCTTTACATCAAATAATCCTACCAACATCTTTTGAAGCCATACTGCTTCGCTATAGGCTAAACATGATGTAATGTATTCAGCCTCTATCGTGCTAAGTGCAATATTGGTCTACTTTCTACTGAACCAGGAGATCATTCCTGATCCCAGACTAAAGCAACATCCTAGGGTGATTTTTCTATCTTTGGCACTTCCTGCCCAATTTGGATATGTAAATCCATGTAATCTGATCTTGCCACTAGATGCATATCTTAGACCATAATCTAAAGTTCCCTTTAGATACCTCACTACATGTTTTGCTCCAATAAGGTGAATATGTTTGGGATTCACCATATACTGACTTGGGGTGTTTACAACAAAACTTATATCTGATCTTGTATTGGTTATGTACAACAGAGAACCAATAATTTGTCTGTATAAAGTGGCATCAATTGATTCTGAAGCATCATCATTCAATAATTTAAATCTTGTTGTCATCGGAGTAGTCATAACCTTGCAATCTATCATTCCAAATATTTTTAGTATTTCTACTGCATATTTTCCTTCGTTTAGGAAAATCTCGTCTGGATACTACCATACTTCAAGACCTAGAAAGTAATGCATCATTCCAAGGTCTTTCATCTCAAAATCTGCGACAAGCTTCTTCTTACATTCGATGATGGGCTTATCTTCACCTATCAAGAATAGATCATCTACATATAGTAATAATATCATAATCCCATCATCCCCAACTTTATAGTAGAGGTTGGACTCTGCTTTACTTTTGGTAAAGCCCAAGCTCATTAGGAATCCATCGATTCTTCCAGACCATGCTCTGGGTGCTTTCTTCCATGGTAGATCTATTCTTTCTTTCTGCCACACAATTTTGTTGTGGATTATAGGGAATGGTGCGCTCCCTCTTAATCCCAGCTTCTTTGCAATATTCATTGAATTCATTTGATGTTAAATTCCCTCCATTATCTGACCTCGATATCTTTATCTTATTTTCAGAGAGGTTTTCTACTAGGGCCTTAAATTCCTTAAACCTTTCAAACACTTCATCCTTATTTTTCAAGAAGTATATCCAAGTCTTGCGGGAATAATCATCAATTAAAGAAGCATACTAAAGATACCTGCCTAATGAAGTGGTTTGCATTGGCCCACATATGTCTGAGTGGATAATATCTAATATCCCTTTTGCTTTATTGTCACTATTTGGATAAGGGTTCTTAGTATTCTTTCCTTGTGCACATCCTTTGCACACTCCTTCATGATCTATCTGAAATTGTAGTAGACCAATCACAACCTTGCTTACAATTGGTAAAGCTTTGTCATGAATATGAGCAAGCCTTCTGTGCCATAGCTCACATGGGCTTATGGTATTGTTCATTAATGTTGAATCTACATGTCCCTTTAATCTATAGATTCCTCCTTCTTCAACTCTAATTTCTACTGCATCATCTATGGTTTTTACTTTTGTCCACATGAGGAATCTTCCATCCACAATGGAAACTCTGAAGCCTTTCTTGTCTAAGGCTGAAAGAGAAATAAGATTCTTCTTCAGTCCTGGGACATACAGGAAATATTTCATCTTCATGGACTTTCCAAAGTCCAACTTATAGGATGCTTCTCCCATTCCTTTGATGGGATATTGGGAATCATCTCCAAGCATTACATTGTGTGGAGATTCCTTTTGTATAAGACATGAGAGTGAGTCCTTGTAACCTATCATGTGCTTGGAGGCACCACTGTCCACCAGCTAGGTGTCATTTCCTGGTGAGAGTGATCCTGTTAGAGCAGAGATCAATACATATTCTTCACTGGATTCTTCATCCTTATTTTCTTTCTCTTCAACTTCTTGATCACTATCTTTAGCAGCATGGTTTTGAAATCTCTTCATTTTTTTACTCTTTCTGCTTTCATGGGACAGTTAATAGCAATGTGTCCCAACTTGTGGCAAGTGAAGCATTCATAATTTGAGAAGTCTTTCTTGGACTTCTTAAACCCTTGAGTCCTTTTATGAGGATGGTCATGACTCTTTCTTTTGTTCTTGCCTTTGGTATGGACAGTCAAGGATTGATCCTCATTGTCATTTAGCTTTTATTCTTTGGATGTTATCCTTTTTTCTTCTCGGACACATTCTTCACATAATTGTTGGAACTTGGTTAGTTTCCTTCTTGAACAAATTCCTCGGATGAAGGCTTTCCAATCTCTTGGAAGACCATTCAAGGTGGTCATTACAACTTCTACTTCTTCAACCATGTCACCAATAGCTTTTAACTGATCCTTGATTTGAGCTACTCTTGTAAAGTAAGACTACATGGTCTCTAACTTTTGAGCTCTTACACTTTTGAGGTGATTCCTCACGGTCATCTTCCTATTGATGTTTCTTCCTTCAAATAGACTGGATAGAGAATCAAACATTTCTTTTGGAGTCTCCCTTGAGGATACTTGAGGGATCAAGTTATCTTTAATGGAGTCATCTATGATCCTTTTAGCTATGATCATGTCCTTCTTATACTTGGACTTGGCTTCAGCTTCTTCTGGTTCTTCCACTTCCTCCTTTACAAATCTTTCTAGATCATTTTCTTGTAGGATGTGCATGATCCTATACTTCCATGCTCTGAAGTTTTCAGCAACTTCAAGCTTTTCATCTAGCTTGGTATTCTTTGTCATATTTAATAGATAGAGAACTTCAAATGGAATAAGGAGGAATAGTACTTACTTGATGAAAACAGCTTCTAGCTATCCTTCTTCTGTAAGACCAAGGGTTTGATGCAGAAACCCTAATTTTCTAGTTGGGATCACTAGTAGGGATGAGTGATGGAAAAGATGCACCTCCCTATGGTGAGGTAGACTGTATCTTGCTTTTTCTGAGATTGATGATGGAGTCTCATGAAAACTGAAGCCCTATTTTGTCCCAGCAGTGGTGACTGGTCCAAAACTGAAACTTCTTGGAATCCAGTTATCTCTTCACGGAAAGATGGGATCTTTAGGGGTGACTTGAGTGAGCCCTCTTTTCTGGTTGATCTGTCGAGGGATTTGTTCGGAGTAACAAACCCTAACTGTGTAGTGTTTCCTTTCAGGGTGGCTCTAATACCATGTTTAGTTTTCTTAATTTGCTTAGATGATATCTTAAAACAAATTGTCATAGTAAGATCACTGAAAGAACAATAAACATGGAATCATAAGAACACAAGAACACAAATATTTTCCTCGGGGAAACCACAAGGGAGAAAACCCCGCAAAACTTCCTTAGTATAGAACTCAACCAGAGCAATGTAAAACCCAAACAATTGCTTCTCTCTTCTTTCTGGTGCACTTGTTATTCTCTCTCTTGCAAAACAGCTTGAGTGAGTGAGTACAAATGAAGGGGAGCACCTCCCTATTTATATTCTTCAGTTGACTTGACCTCTAACCTAACAGGGCCGACTTGGCTATCTGATTGGGTCGACTTGTCTAGCAAGACACCAAAAATAACATTTATTATATTGACACTTGGGTACTATTGACCCGACTTACATCCAGAGGTTTACATTGATTCTTTCAATGACTCTTACAAGACCAAACTCATCTCCTGAAGGAGGAACACAATCAATACATCTGGAATATCTTCCGAAGTTACAATACTTTAACAGTGTGCAAGCACAAGATAAATAATAAGGGCGATGAGAGACTTCTAAAATGGCTTTAAAATCAAGTCAAAACCAACTACGCCTCAAGCGGGGATGGGGTAAAGATAGCATGGCTTCGTTAAACCTTTGGGGCATTGACAAAAATGATGCTTTGCAAGATATCAATAATGTCAAAAATATTATTACATCTAAGTTTAAAAAGAAGTTGTGGTGTGAAAAAAATTTAGAGGTTAAAAGAAAATTAAGATACTATAAGGAGGTCATTAACCCTAATCTAGAAGATTAGAAGTATCTCTCAATTTTAACTAGTTAAAAGAAGAAAATTAATATAACTAAGATAAGAATGAACTCTTATAAGCTCCATACCAAAACACGACATTGAAACTTTATGCAAGAGGTTTCTTAATGGATTCCCCATAATGCCTACCTCTATTACATGACTCACTTGATATCCCTACTATATCAATAATCACAATCAACACCAATAGCAATTATCATAATCAACATTAATAAGATTGCATAAATACCATCCATAAATGTTACAAAGTATTTAACAAATTCCTCACAAAATGCTACTTGAAATTTGTTTCTTTTCAATAATAACATTTTTCACGTGATTAAAAAGTAAATATTCAAACCAATAAATTCAAAAATAGTTTTGAATGATTCATAACAAATACAAAAAACCACAACAAAATAGAGATCCCTCCGTGTGAGGGAAAAATAACATAATCCGAAGAAATTTCGTTTACCTATTGATGTCGAGGCACAAGAGTTAAAAGTTCTAATCCTCTACTCATAGAAGGGGTAAAAATTAAAACATATTGAAATGAATGATTAAGGTTCTTACCTTATTTCGTGAAGTTGGGCGTGTAATAATAATAATTCATAGCTTGAGATGGTTTGGACCCACATAGGCGACTTTATTCAAATATTTGTTCATTAAATGATGTTTAAGTTTAAGTAGTGTCAGATATTTTTATATAAAAAATTATATTTAAATTGGTATAAATATAAAGCATTTTTTTTAATAAAGATAACAAATTTACTATAATTTTATTGTTTTATTACCACAAATGTGAATTGTCACTTTATTATTATTTAATGAATTGTTTATTATTTATAAATACAAGCTGATACATCATCATTATTCAAGTAAAACCATGCAACATGAAATAACTTATTGGTAAACTATAAAAGACAAGAGCCACGAGGTGGCAATGTCCCTGAGGTTGCTATTTAGTGTAGCCAAAAGATGGAAGTTATAGAACAAAGTGTATAGGCAAATAGGTATGCAAATGCATTTTATAAATTCATATTTTGAACATTTTTTTGTCTTTGAGATATTAAAAGAGAAAAAACATGTGATCTTTTTGTAAATGTGGCAAATGAATACTATATAGCTTTGATATAAAAATTCCAATAATAGCCACCTCTATATATCCATGTATATGCCTATTAAGGAGAATAAAAGAGAGAAGAAATTCTTATCCGTTGACATAGAAAATCCCTTTTTTTTTTAAATCAACGGAGCCAGGGACCCTCTAATCCTACAGCTGATGCCAATGCCACAAACACCAAAGCAGCCACTGGCAACATTTTCACAAATACAGACGCCACCGTGTTTGAGGTGCCCTTTGTGGTTGTGGTGGTAGAAGCTGCTCACCATAAAATTCCCATATTCATTAAATTCTGAACTCTATTCTCTCTCAACGGAAGGAAATGTCGATTAAAGAGACAGGCAAAAGAAAAGAGGAGTCTTGACCTGTAGGCGAAGGAGGAGTTGAAGTTGGAGTGTTGCCAGTAGATGAACTACCCGTAGTCGTTGTTGCACAAATCACAAATCCCAAAAGGAAGATCAAGCCATGAGAAGAAGAAATATGAAATACAAGAAGAAGGGTTGAGGGGAAAGACTTACTGTTGTTGCATTGGTTGGCGCTAGCATTCCTGCCACACTCTACAAGCAGCTTCAAGGCTTGGGTAACGTCTAT
>LPNX011067621.1:16353-44724 GCA_001517045.1 Pseudotsuga menziesii
GGACCAAACAAAGGAAAATCTACCTGTTCTTTATTCTTTCTTTTAAACAACTTTTCTGGATTCTCAAAACCTTTCAAGAATTCAGTGTCGGAATTACCTCGTGTATGTCTCCTTGAAGCCAGAATGTCGTTCTTGAAACAATTTCACAGTGAAGTCGCCAGGGAAAATGTACAACCTCCTTTTGTTTCGGAAATTCCTGTTTGCCCACAGAAATCTCTCTTAATCTTTGTCGTTCTCCCGGGGCAAATATGCACTTTCGTCCCCGGCAACGGCGCCAGTTTGTTAGCACTCGGAATGTACTCAGGTTGTAGGAAGCACACCCTGAGGTAACAGCAAAACCACTTTAGGAAGATACTGATATTTCTCTCCCAGAGAGGGATCTCTCAACACAAATCTCACAAAATCAAATGATAAACAACATTTAAGCATTCATTCATTTGGCTGAACCATTACATATCCATTGGGCATGGAGTCATATACAGGTAAAAGATCATAAAGATACATACACGAGAACTACCAAAGGCAAGATAATCACATCATTACAGTCATTAAGTTTGAACTGGGTGTAAAGGAAGAGATGAGAAAACAGTCCATCAATACAGAGCGTCTAAGACGAATTCCATATCAATTTTAGCAGAAAAATCGTATAATATCTGAAATNTAATTATTAGCAGAAAAATCGTATAATATCTGAAATAATGAATAGAGCATAAACATATGAATTCTACTCATTCAACACTGCATTCCAGATACGAAAGAAGAACAAAATGGAGTGTTACACAAAGGAAATAACAAGCACATAAGGGAAATGGCACAGACTGCGATATCAATGACACATGAATCTCTGATAGGAAACTTCTCATGCATTCACTTTATTTCTCAAAACAGATATGTCTTTCCAAACCAGCAACTCACTTGATGGGATCCAACCCCCATCTCCTCAAAAGATACAAATATATAGATCAAATAATAAGTCTGCCCCCAGCAGATGAACAACAGAATGACCAGCGTAAATTAGAGTTTGTAACTAATTTCCTACACCACTAGGAAGTTGTTACAACTTTATTCCTAACAGATCATAGAGTATCACATCAACTGAGTAACAAACTTGGCCACACAGCTCCACGTCCCTGCTTCATCAGCTCTTCGGTATATGCCACCTGTCCCTACTGAGAAAGATTAAGCTTTGTTTTCCCCAGCCGCTCTACAGCCCTCCATTGCTCGACACTTGGGGTGTCGCTTTCCATCATCTCCCGGATGGCTACCTCGAGTTCCATGTAGGCTTCGTAGGACTTCTTAGGCAACCTGTTTCTGATAGCCGTAAACTTTTGCAGGACCTTGAAATATTCACTTAGCATGTCCACAATGGTTTGTCCAGACAGGCTCTTCTCTAACTCATTAAACTTTGAATGGTCCATACGAGCCCTGACAATCAGATTATTATAATGTTCCTGAGACAGCATTCAACCCTTCTCGTTCCAGAAGCAAGGCAGCCCGTCGTCGATCAGCCCTTCGAACTCCCTTTTGAACCTGTTGACTTGTACCATTAATTCTTCGGATTTATCCTGAACCATCTTCATTAACTGGTGCTTGTGAATAATTTTCTTTGCAGACAGGACTATTGAGACTCTGTCCTTTATACCCAAGTCATGCAATTTTTGATATGTTAATGAATTCAGGAAATCCAGGGTATTTTGGGCTGTAATGAGTGGCCTCTTCGCCATGTGTTCGTTTACCACTTTTAATCTTTGCTGAGCTGCATCTATTAATCCACACAAATCATCAATGTAAACAAGGTAGTGCCTGAACTTAGTGACCTCAATACTTATGGTGTCCCAAATGATATGCTTTGTCCCCTGGAGGGGGCCCTTCCCGATACATTTCTCTTTCAATTCCTCAACCTTCTGTTGTAATTGGCTCTTGTCCTGCAAGAGCTGCGTTCTGCTTTCATTAATCCTGGCTAACTCGGTTTTCACCTTCTCACTTTCGGCTTGCAACTCCTTAATAGTCTCCTCCTTCAAACTCACCTGGGACATAGACTCCAACAGGTCATCGGCAGAACAATGAGCAAATGGCTTTCGGATAGCTACAATGGATAAGTCGTCACCGGTAGGGGTCTGGTTTATTAGCTCGTCCATGATCTCCTTTTCTTCATTCTGCTCTTTCTTCAGCTCTGCAATTTGGGACAGTAGTTCTTCCCTCTCGGCATTCCACCCATCCCTTTCCTCTTGTAGCTCTCCAACCTTCCCTTTGAGCTCCATCATTTCCTGATAGAGTCTATCTTTATCCTCTTGGAGGGCTAGAAATTCGGCTGACTGGACATGTTCCGAGCCTGGCATCTTCAACTTCTTCTTCAGAACTTGCAGGGCATTGTCCTTTTCTTCCAACAATCTCTTCACAGCCTGGGTGTTGTCTGAACCAGCGATGTCTGCATGTAGTTTCTTTAGCTGAACAAAATTTGCCTTATTCTCCACTTTCTCGTGTCTCACTTGGATTTCTAACTTGTCAACCAATGCCTCCAATTTGCTAATCTTCATCATAGCCTGCAACAGGTCCGAATAAAGAATGTCGCTAGTTTGCTTATGTAATTGTATCTTGTCTGGAGTACTTATCTTATCCAGACGGATCTCTATTTCGGACATTCTTTTGTCGTTTCCTACAGCCATCTTGAAAGTATTTTTCTCCGCGTCTCTAGCCGAGACTAGAGACGTTTTAGAACTCTGCAGGTTCCTTACCTTTGGAATCAAATTTCTTGTTTCTTCCAGGGATTGCTTCCTTTTCTCCAGGTAGCTCGTCCTGAGCTCTTCTCTTGATCTGAACAGGGAACCGGATTCTAAACTGTTACTATCATCTTCTGAACCTTTAAAGGAAAATTGACTAACCTGTACTGTCTTTAGGGGAACCAAAGCAACCTTTTTGGAAACTCCGGACACCCCTTTCTCCACGATCTCACTTCCACTGAGCAGCTTTGCCTTCTTATGGGATGTTTGCTCGTCTATTTCCATATTCTTTGCTTCGGCCAAACTTCTCTTGGCAGCAACGCTGACACCTTCTGTGATCTGGATCTTTAAATGAGATGCAGGATTTTCCTCTATTTCAACATGGGACTCGTCAGCAAATGTGAGCAAATTAGCTATCTCAGATAATCCTGGTACGGCCTGATGTTCAAACGGCTTGTTTCTGTTTGCTTGTTTTCTTAACGAGATCACCTGGTATGGATCATAATTCATATTTACATCTTTAACAAAATCCATGGGTTCCATCAACCTTTCTATACATGTCAGGGCGCCTTTGCCTTTAAAAATGAAAGGGCCGACTTTAAAAGGAAATTTAATACTTAAAGACTTCCTGAAAGCACCGAAGTGCTCTTCTTCTGATAACAACCTCTGTCTCATAAACTCCAACGCAAAAATTCTTGGAGTTAGAAAAGAAGGCAACCTGTAGGGCTGACCAGTATAACCGTACACTCTCAGAACCATGAAATCTTTGTACAAGAACCAGTCTCCTACCCTCCCTTCGGGTGAACACTGCATTAAATATTTCATCTCGTCGGAAACCCTGGGCAATTCTCCATCGAACAGCAACCTGTATACTTCGGACATGACCGAATTGGCGAATTCGGTCAGGTGGATTTGCACTGGCAAATCAGAAGAGGATAGAGTACTTGAGAACCTTAATTCGGTAACATTGGAGCATATTAACATATGGAGCAAATGTGTTTGGAATCTGAAAAACTGGACTTTGGGAAACTCAGTCAGTTGGAGGTGGATCGCCTCTGCTAGATACTCGTCCAAATTAAGTACAGGGGCTGACTAGGACTCGAGACTTACAGAATTGACTTTTAGAAGGAAACCAAGGATAACATGACCTATATGACAATCGTCATCTAGGCCCAACACCTGACAGACCAAAGACATCACTAACTGCACCTCAGCTCTAAAAACATGCAAGGGGTAAGGTAAGGAAAGGTTTTCCAGGGACTGACCTTCTTTCAGGATACTTGATAGGAATCGAGAGTGAGCATCAATGGGACAACTTCGGAAAAACTCAGCAAGGATGGCTTCATTCACGGACTCGTGGTTTCTAGGATAGTCCTCGGGAAGATTAAGATTTTCTCTAACTACTGCAGCATCAATTCTACATAAAATCCTAGACGCAGACTGACTTACTCTGACTCTCTGAGCAGGGGAGTAATTCGCCGCGCACCACTCGACAAATTCAGGGAAGTGGAGGGTTTGTTCCAGGGCGAAAAAATATAAAAAGGACTTACATACATTTAAAACATCATTTCCTCGTAAAAAACAGGACCACAATCTATCTTTACTACCAGCCACACTTCCTGTAGAGAGGAAAGGGTCGTAGACACCTCTGTGTCTGTCTACCAGGAACTCTTCTCTTTCATCCGGGACCCGACCAGACACAGAAGCTTCACTCTGCTGGTCCATTTCTCAATTTATACTATCAATGGGGTGAAGAAATTACAAGAATTGAGGTCCTACCTGGCTCACTGTGAAGGCGTGTTCTCGGAATGCGCCTTGGTACTTGACAACTGGAAGTGCCCAAATCGACAGGTCCTTTTCGCCGGGTCCCGAGAAATAAAATAATCACAGAAGATGTCAATTTTGCCTTTATAGGACCACCCGGATTTGACACGTGGGAGGCATTTATGTCCGCAACCACTACTTGTCTGTAACCCTCGCGCATCTTTCTTTTTCGGGTTCATTTCTGACCGTCGATCTCTTCTGTGTGAATTCCTAGCCGTTGGATCACATGCCACATGTCCCTTTCCGCTGAGCCTCCTTGCTTTAACCGTCGTGCAACTTCGGGCCCCGGAGTCATCTGCAGCCGTCGATCAGTTTTGCCTTCGCGGGTGGGCCGTCGGATCGTGCTTCGCCTACTGATTCTGCTGGGATCTTCCATATTAATCCACCAAGCAACTTTGCTCAGCGGAATCACCCTCATCCGTTGATGTGATCCGCAGTCCTTCCTACACCGTCAGATCAAGTGCCGCGTACTGGATTCCGCCGGGTAATCCAGAATTATCTTCTGCGCTAGTTCTTCTTCCGGAATTCTTCTCGGCCGTCGATGGGATGCCAGGTGTTCAACAACCGTCCGATCTTGCGCCACGCACCATATTCCGCCGGGTGCTGGGGGTTTATTGGGTGCGCAAGTATCCAACCCGGAATCATTTTCCGTCGTCGATCCATCATCCTGCGATCTCCAATCGTCGGATCGAGCAGCACGTATCCATTTCCGCTGGGTGGTCTAAAGGTTATCGCGCGTGCACGTTACCTTTCCGGAAACCAACACGTCTGTCGATCAATGCTGCCTTCAATCTTCGTCTGTAGGATCAGGAGGACTATATGCGATTCCGCTGATCCATCATTTCCTTATCCACCTTGCACTTCCAGCCAACGAATTTTGACATGGGCCGTAGATCGGCTCTGAGCAATGTTAAAACCTTTGATGTGTGCAGGCTGTTAGAGGCCCGAAAGTCCCTTATCTTGTTTGCATGTTCTGGATGGCGAAAAGGATATAAACCATCGATTTGCTTCTCCGTTAGACCATGGTTCAGGACTTTTTCCGACTAGGCTACTCTTTAGATTATCAAGCCCCCTTTTTGTACTACATCCTTAGCCCAAAGTATTTAATCAACAAAATCTTACCTCCCATCGGTCTTGCATCTTTTTGTAAAATACAGGTGTTAACAAGTTATAGGAAAAGTCCAAAAATATCAGTGGGTGCAATATGGTGGTATGCTGGTTATAGAAAAATCCTCTCTCAAGTTTGGTTCTTATGAGGCTACCAATACTTCACACAAAGGACCATATATTCCAGGCCTGATTTCTCCTTATATTGCTGCTGTTATTCATATAAAGTGGAGGTACTGTGGTTACATTTGATTTACATTTTTAGTCTAAAATATTATATGTCATCAGTCTTGCCAGCTATGGGAATGCAAAAATTATAAATGAATCTAGGAGACCCATACAACATTACTCACAGGAGACAGAGGTATAGAGACAGAGAAGAGGAGTTAGAGGACATAGATTTGGGGAACAGAGAGTATCAGTTTGAAAAAGGAAAAGAAACAATGGTCGATGATGATAAAATAGCTCTCAATAGTCTCATATCAGCCATAAAATAACTCACCACTGGGAAAAAATAAATTATGAGCACCTTTAGGCAAATGACTGAGAAGAATGGGCCCACCCCACACAGTCCCTTATTTCCCAACAATGATAGGGTATCCACCAGTAGTAGTAGGGAGTAATTATATACCAACATGAAGAGCCATCCCCATATACACAAGCCTTTCCAACCTACCATGCCTCAATTCTTAGATAGTCCAACTGTAGTTCCTCTAGCACAAGCAGAACCAGGAGAACCCATGAGTGCCTATATGAGAGAATATAGAGCTTTAGGAGAGGACTTCCATTCAGCCATGACCTTCACTGACTTTTTCCACTTTAAAAGTAAGAACAAACCCAAATCTTACAATAGGCCATTTACCCAGAACTATGAGTAAATTGACACCGTAGGGAAATTGACTATCCCTACCTTTGAGGGCACTCGGGGTGGCCCAACCAGGAATTGGGTATAGAAGTTGGATACATACTTCTAGCTCAACCCCATGATTGAGATAGATGCCATTAAATTGGCTACTTTGTATTTGGATGGAGAAGCACATGAGTGGTGGTATCATGGGTTAGTGGCACTGGGTCACAACACCATCACATCATACCTAGATTTTACATAGAGGCTCATTGAGCAGTTTGATCAGAAGGATCCTAAGGTACACTTTAGAGAGTTGGCACAACGCAAGCAGATAGGTAGTGTAGATACATTTATTTCAAAGTTTTAGAGGATAGCAGTCATGGTAACAGATATATCAGAGAGCAGGTTGATTATGTTGTTCAATGAGGCTCTCACTGAACCCTTACGAGGATGGGTCAAGTCTTATAGGCCCACCACCCTAGCAGATGCCATCAGACGGACTAGAGATTTACAAGCTGCAGTACCCAAAATTAGGCTTCCTCCCAAAACCAATTACCCTATTGAAGGTGAAGAGAAGAAACCCATCCAGAAAGAATGCCCCAAGAAAGAATGGATGGACAAAGATACCTGATAGGACCTTAGAAGAAAAAAGTTATGTTTCACTTGCCAGGAACCATGGGTACCAAGTCACATATGTTCAGGGAAGGGAAAGGATTAATACATAGAGGCCTATTCTGACAATGGGGAGGATGATGATTATCTGGATTAGGAGCAGAGAGACACCAGAGACAGTTAGGGAGTTTCGCCCTCAGGAGGTACCATTGCTACCATGACAGGGGTTCCTAGATTCCACACTCTCCGAATCAGAGGTAACGTAGAGGGCCACAGAGTGGGAGTGCTGATAGATGGTGGGGCATCCCACAACTTTATTGATGCTGCATGGGTTAAAAGGAGAGACATTTAGAATGAGAGTTTTGATGGGTTTTCAGTAGCTGCAACAAGTCACACCATGGAGTGTAGTTAGAGGATTCCTCAATTAACAGTAACACTTGGGAATTATACAGTGATGGAGACATTCTATGTGGTGGATGTACCTGACATGAAGGTGGTATTAAGAGTTCAGTGGATGTATTCCCTAGGGAAGTATTCCACAAACTACCAAACCATGGAGATGGAGTTCATAGGAGCAGAGGGACAAAAGGTAGTATTGAGAGGGATGAATACATACCCTCCCACGCTAGTGACATCACATAGGATGGATGTAGTACTCCGATAAGGGGATATTGAGGGAGAAACATAGTCTTCTGTTACCTTTAGAAAACCACCAGATAAGGCCACACAACATCCAACAGTATTCGAAGACTGTCCAGTAGGTCGACCTCCAGATAGGGGATTTGAGAGATGCACACCATTTTTGTCGATGAAAGGTGCAAGGAGGATAACCAAGGTAAGGGATGTGAAATTGTGCGAGCAACCACAACAAGCACTGGATGATCTTTGTGCAGAGGAGATCTATGGCCAAAAGCAACACCACATTACTCAAGGTGTTCAAAGGGTAAGGAGACTGCATGAATGCAATACTTAGTTGGAGCACTGGCGAGGTTCAACGAAGCAGGTCACACCTGAGGAACTGAAACAATCAGGGAAATCTGGGGCATCACTATTAGGATGAGTGAGCATGCATCTTATACTCTACGTTTCCATTTTGGGTTTGGAATGGGTGCTGTACTAAAATGCCGATTATGGTAAAACATCATGGTAGGCCCGCCACCTCAGAAAACTGTTAGGATTTGAATGATGATCTGGGATTTGATTCCCAGTTTTTGTAACAAAATTGGTCTCTGTTTTGGGGTTGGTCCCAAGGGCCACAACATTATAAATAAGACTTCAATTTATGAGGCAGAGGTTGGAATTTTCATTCAGAGATCATTCTGCTCTTGTTTTGTCTCTGTAACTCTCTTGGAAGTATTAATGAGAAATATGCTCCTGTGTTTTTGAGATTCATCACGGTGGTTGCATTCAGTATGTGTTTCCTGTTTATCACGTTCATTTATATGTTATTTCTACTTATGCACTCTAGATTAGTATACAAGGAATTCACTCTCAGCTTAGCGCTCCTGTATCATACATTTCATTTGTTATTTTGTTCTGGTAAATGCTTTGGAATTCATCTCCTATGCTCCATTTCAATTAATAGCCTGTGTTGTTCATTCTACTAAAGGTGGTGCAAAAGATTCACCCTTAGATAGGTGCCTCTTGTTTCATTCATCTTCTTCCCTTTTTCCTCTCTGCACCCTTCAAGATATTTGATTGTTTGCGCTTCTTTCTTTTCCTTAGAATACAAAGGAAATTCCCTTCCTCATTTTTGCTATAATATCCTTGATTACTTCAGGATTTGACTCCATTTCCCAATTATTTTCTTGTATGTCTGTTCTGCCATTTTTTTAATCTATTAGCGCCTCATTACCTACATAAATTTATCCTTCTGCATGCTGTCCAAAGCTTTATGCATATGTGTTTCTTTCCTTTGTGACAAGAGAGAGCCCTCTTTGACTGTATCGGCTAGAATATAGTCTAAAGTTGGTTGAAATGGTTACCCCTGTGACTTCCTACATAAACCACTGGAAAATTACAGGGTGCTAACATCTTGGCGCCATTGCTGGGGACCTAATTTCCATTATCTCCTCGAGAAAAATGACACAGGTTCAGTTCTACGATCCAGTTGAGAAGCTGTTCCTAGACACACGATTGGTTGCACATACACTGGCGACTCCATGAAAAATTTGAAAGAGGCTCCACTGGGAAATACTGGTGACCAAAATAACTCATACGAGAAGGAATCCTGACACAGAGTCCTTCCAAGAAATTTTTGACCCTGAAAGTTTGATCTGAAAAGCCAACAGGCTACAAAGGTTAGTCAAGAACTTGTCTTTTTCGGCTGATAGTGCTATTTCTGTTGGTAATATTTCTGAACATTGTAATGAGGAATGTGTGTTAGTCCTACCCAGAACTAAATTTGAGTCCAGTCTCTCTGACCTAGCATCAGACACCTCCACATTTGAATTTCCCACATCGCCTGGACACCTCTGACCCCTTCATCTCCTAATTTCGCCATTCCTCACCACCTTCCTATGCCTCACAATCTATTTATTCCTATCACCCTGGTCCTAACCCCTTTAACAAACCCAGTTATACCCCCAAGAATGTCCAACAGATTTGCTCCCATACGCCTCCCTATGGCTCTACATGACCTCCCTGTGGGGTACACCACCATCCTTAGGCAGTTCCATGGAGAAAGAGGATACTCGGGTGAAGAACATTTGAGATGGTTCTCAGACTAGGTCGACTTGGAAGAGGTGGAACACGACAATGTTAAGGTCAGGCTATTCACTGAGAGCCTTCCTGGAGATGCAAGAAGATGGTATACAAACCTCGTAGATGACTCTATTATGAGCTATCAAGCCTTTGAGGATGCTTTCAAAGACAAGTGGGTAGATCAAAAGAACCCCAAGAAGTATCTCTCTCAGTACCATTCCATGAGGATAAAATAGAGTGAATTCATCCAAGAATTCTTGGGTAGGTTCATGAAAGTGTAAAATTCTATCCCTGCTTAATTCAAACCTCCCATAGGTTCTACCCAGCTCTAGTACATGGAATCTTTTGATGGTGAGTTCTCATTATGGCTAAGTGAAAGAAGATCGACCTCCTTGGAGGCCATGATGAAAGATGCCATAGAATTGGATGTGAACCTTGTCGTTGCAAGAAAGAAAAAAAGAGATGAGGGGGAATGGAGAAGAGAGGAAGGTGAACGAAAGGTGGACAAAGAGTTATAACAACCCTCCACCTCGAGCTCGCAAGAGGTGAGAATTGACACAATGCTGAGAAGCATGGAAAGAATGATGGAGAGGCTCTCATTAGATGACAGACCCCCTCCTAGGGAGAAACAAGAACAAAAAAACAAGAATCTAAATGCCAGAAGGCCTCAAATCGCCCAGAATAGGCAGAGGAATCCTCGTGACACATGTCAGACCCCGTTTCCAAGATAATTTCATGGACCAGGATGAGGAAAATCAAAATGAGGATGAAATATGTCATCTGGATATTGATTCCCCTACCACCTTCCTCACCAAGGAATAACATGACAATGCCCGCCTAGAAAGAGGGGAGACACTTCTAGGTGAAATCGATGATTTCAGAAGAGGCTACCAGCTCGGTGTCTTGGATGCACAGAGACAAATCAGCCTAAGGAACAGAGAGGTATCGATCATGAAAAATAGAGAGGCATGGAACAAAGCCTCTTCCAGCAAGACAAAAGCTGACCCACCCCCCAGAGATAACCCCAAGAATGTTTTGGATCCTAGAGGGAAGGAACGAAGGGAATACAATCCTTGAAACATCGATCAGGGATAGGTTTCTTTTGACCTGGAGGATAAAATTGTGAATATTAAAATCTCTGTCCCCCTCACCAAACTACTGAAGAACTCACAATATCCTTCCAAAATTGCTATGGTTTTGCAACCTCCAGGGGAAATCTCCGCCGCGTCAGACAACCTGAATTTGCAAGATGATAGGCCCACCATCCTGTTCAAACCCCATGTAGATGATCCTTTCGATGAAGAAGGTCTCCCTTTCTATGTTATCATGAACATTCAAAATTCCATCCTACGCAATTCCATGCTCGATTTAGGATCATCCCATAAACTGATTCCTAGAAGGATCATGGATCAACTAGGATTGGACGTGACTAGACCCTATAAGGATCTATTCTCTTTCGATTATAATAAAGTCAAATTCCTAGGCCTCGTCAAAGACTTGGTCATCTCTCTTGCTCAAATCCCAGCTAAAACCCTAGTCATGGACATGGTGGTGGCTAAAATTCCCTCGAAATTTGGGATGCTGTTATCTAGATCTTGGGTGGCCAAGCTCAAAGGTGCCCTCCAAAAGGACATGTCATATGCTACTATTCTCATTTTTGGAATACAGAGAAGATTGTTTCAAGAGAAAAAATTGGCCTATATGGTAACAAGTGCTGAAAGGATGCAAAACCACCCTATATTCTCATTGGACATAGAGATGGGGTGCGCTATTTTCTTCATAGACTGGGATAAAGAAGGATCATATTTACAGAATGCTACCTTCGAACCTACTGAAGAGGAATTAAGTGAAATATGGGACATAGATTTTGATGGATCGACATGTATAGAAGGAGAGGGGGCAGGAATATGGATGAGACCCCTGGGAATCCATGCTTTGAGGTACTCCTACAAGCTGGTTTTTAATTGTACAAAAAATGAAGCAGAATATGAAGCAATGATATTGGAAATTCTAGCCTTAAAGAAGCTCCAAGTAAGGAGGGTGGTGTTGCATGGAGATTTTGATCTGGTAATCAAGAAAATGATCAGCGAATATCAGCTTAGGCATCCCCAGATGAGAAGCTACCGAAACGACACCCAAGACCTCATAGAAGGCTTTTAGAAATGAAACTTCAAGCTGATCCCTGGAGTACAAAATTGCGTGGCTAATTCCTTGGCCACCTCGGCATCGACTTTCAATGTACATGAAAAACCTATCGGGAGGTATGAAATTGAAGTGAGACATAGACCTTCTATCTTGGACAATGTAAAAAACTAGAAAGTATTCGAAGATGACAAAAAAATCCACCAGTTACTCACTCTCGCTGGGGAGTTTGAGGGAGCGACTATCTACAGAGAAAATGGATTTCAAAGGGAGGAAGCCCCCATTCAAGAAAATTTGAGAAAGAAAACGATGGATCGAAAGGAATTAGTTTGGGAAAAAGAGCCCATTGTTGTGGATGACAACAAAGAAAGCAAGGAGGAGGGGGTTCAGGAGCCTGAAATGCAAGAGCCCAAGTCGCAACAGGGGTAAGAGAATAATCTGCGTGGCAAAGAAATTTTTCAGCTAAAGGGAAATTCCATCTCTAGAGGTCTGATCCCTCTAGAGAAACTCTTCAATCTAGATGATGTTGAAAGAGAGACTCATTTGGTCCCAAACTGTAAAGATATAGAGGAGGTAAATATCAGGACAAAAGAGCAACCTAATATCATCGAAATAGCGAGAACTCTCTCCCATGAAGCCAAACAGAGGTATATATCATTAATGAAATAATATTTGGATGTCTTCGCCTGGAGTTACAAGGACCTCAAGGATTAAGACACCAGTATCATCCAGCATACCATACCACTAGAGAAGGATGAGATTTCGTTCAAATAGAATCTTAGAAGAATGAACCCCAAGTTGTTGCCCCTAGTGGAAAAGGAGATAAAGAAATTGTTTGGAGCCAAAATTATCGTAGCCCTTTGATTCTCATGCTGGGTGGTAAACTTGGTCCCTGTCAGAAAAAAGAACGGGGAAATAAGAATTTGTATTGAATTTAGAAACTTGAATATAGTTTCTTTGAAGGACCATTACTACCTTCCCAAAATGGACCATATATTGCAAAAAGTAGTAGGTTCTCAGAGAATCTCTACATTGGATGGTTTCTTAGGTTATAACCAGATTGTGGTTCATCTTGATGACTAAGAGAAGATGACATTCACCACTCCTTGGGGCACCTTCATGTACGCTAAAATATCGTTTGGGCTGATGAATGCGGGAGAAACATTCCAACGGAACATGGACATAGAATTCATGGATGAAAATGATAAAATCCTGGTTATCTATCTGGACGACATCACTGTTTTCTCCAAATCTAATGAAGGACATGTCTCTCACATGTTGAAAGCATTCAAGAAGTGCAGAAAATTTGGCATCTCCCTGAACCCTAAAAAGTCATTCTTTGTTATGAAGGAAAGTTGATCAGGTATATAATCTCTCAAGAAGGCATCATAATAGATCCGAAGAGGGTCGAGGGTATTAGCAAAATCGAGCTCCCTTGGAACAAGGCAGAGGTTCAATCGTTCATGGGTAAGTTAAATTTCCTTAGAATATTTATTGCTACATTTGCTGAAATATTCAAGTATATAACTAACATGCTAGGTAAATACCAAGAGATCAGGTGGACAACTGAAGCTAGAAAATCCTTCAAGGGCATAAATAAGGCCATAGACGAGGCACCTGTCCTTGTGAGCCAAAATTTCTCCAAATATTTCCTCATATTCATGTTTTCCATTGATAACACAGTGGAAGGAGTGCTGCTGCAAAAGAACCATGAAGGATATGAGCAACCCATCGCCTTCTACAGAAAGACATTGAGGGATGCCCCCCTGAAATACAATATCCTGGACAAGCAGGCATACACTCTGGTGCAAGCCATAAAATACTTTAGAGTATACATCTTGCACTCCCATGTGATATCCCACGTGCCCGCCAATGCTGTGAAAGACATTCTGACTCAACTGGATCTGAAAGGATGAAGGGGGAAATGGATTGCAATATT
Source organism: Pseudotsuga menziesii (assembly GCA_001517045.1). Classification (NCBI taxonomy): domain Eukaryota; kingdom Viridiplantae; phylum Streptophyta; class Pinopsida; order Pinales; family Pinaceae; genus Pseudotsuga; species Pseudotsuga menziesii. The sequence goes on from LPNX011067621.1 coordinate 30,248, forward strand.
GCTCGAGTACGATTTGGAAATCAAACCCAAAAAGCAGGTAAAGGACCAGTGGTTAGCTAAAATTATGGCCGATTCCAACAACAATTCTCTCAAACTACGTATGATTGCTGAGTTGTCAGTCGAAGAGTTGTATCCTCAGCGACAGCCGGAACCCCCAATATGTGAGCACTTTCTATCATCACCTTGGTATGCTTACGTCATTTCCATCCTATAGAATTTGCATTCTCCATTCGGCATGGATAAAACTAGAGCCAGATTTTTCAAATATAAAGTGAGGAGGTTATGCATCATGAACAAGAAGCTGTATTGGAAAGAGCCCAGGGGAATTTTGCTGAATTGCATGGACGAGCACAAGGCTAAGAAAATCATTGAATATTTCCACGCAGGGGAATGTGGAGGGCATCACTATTGGAAAACCATGGTAAAAAGATGATTAGGGTTGGATTCTATTGGCCTACGATATTCTCTGACACCCATAAGAAAGTAGCGGTCTACCATAAATGTCATATTTTTGAAGAAAAGAGAAAGTTGGTATCATTGCCCTTAAATCCTGTCCAAGTCAAAGCCCCTTTCCAACAACGGGGATTAGAATTTATTGGGGAGATCAATCCCCATACTTTGGGGCAGCACATATGGATCTTGATTGCCACTGATTACTTCACAAAATGGATTGAGGCCATCCCCACGAGGAAAGCCACTGAAACATTGATCATGCAATTTTTGGAAGAGCATATCCTATTTAGATTCGTTGTTCCCAGGAAAATATTACTAATAATGCTCCAACTTTCAAATCAAAGAAGATGATCGCCATCTGCTTCAAATACCAAACACAACTTGGGAATTATATAGCCTACTACCCCCAAGGAAATAGACTGGTGAAATCCCCAAACAAGAGCCTCATGAGGACCATAAAGAAACTATTTTAGGAAAATAAGAAAGCTTGGCACACAAAAATGATCCATGCCTTGTGGGCTAACAGAATTAGTATAAAGAAATCCATAGGCACCTTGCCATTCCAGCTAGTCTAGGGCTCGGAAGTAATTTTTCCTAACTCCCTGAGCTTACCAGTGATGAGGTTTTTGCAAGTGGAGGATGCAGAATCTCACCCCACCCAGAGGAGGATGGATCAATTAGTTGAGATACAACAACAAAGGGAGCAGATATTCGATAGGACCCAGCTGTTCCAGGAAAATATGAAAGAATTTTTTGACAGGAGAACCAAGGCCGACGATTTTCAAATAGGTGATGTGGTGTTGTAGTGGGATGCACCCCATGAGGAGAAAGGCAGGCATGGAAAATTTGATCACCTATGGAAAGGCCCATATAAGATCTCTTCCTTTAGGGGAAAGAATTCTTATGTGCTAGAAAAAATGGAAGGTGTATTGGAATCTGGAGCTCCAGTTAACGAGAGGCTCCTGAAACATTACTTTTTGTAGAAGAAATTAATCCCATTATCATTTGTATATACCATTTCTTTTGTTTTAAGAATATATTGCATGTGTGGGTGAATATATGACAAGATTTAAAGCCTGAGGTGAGGGAAGTAAGATCCTCAAGAGATGCCATCATTAAGTTTGTTTTTCAGGTAAATTTTGAAGTCACAGGAGAGGTTGGGGTGATCCAATGGATAAGACACATGACCTACACCGTCCTTTTCTACCTCACAAGGAGAATAACATCCCCGAGTTGGAGCTACTATTAGCAGTTGGCTCGCACCGGTGCTAAGATTTTGGAAGTGAACCGGTAAAGGGGAACTTCCCCTCCCAAGTTGACAGGATGAAAAGGTAGACATGCAAAATTAGAAGAGGAAATCCTGCATATGTGTTTAGAACCACATATCCTGGAAAGTAACGATGTGAGTGCAGAGCCAAATCTGATCGACGGTGGAAGACTTTTTTCATAGGAAAGAAGCACGATTTATTTAACTATGAAGGAACACAAAATTCATACCTCCCTTCAAAACCATCAACGGTCATGATCCTCTGACACTCGCGATCTATGGCGGGGACATAACTCATGATGATAACATGCATGACGGTTAGTAGGATACAAAGTTGCGATGGGATAGTAGGGCCCATGCATCTGGATGGCCTAGATCTCATGGTTCATCTGATCCATGGTGGCAGCAAGTTTCACGTGGCAAAGGTGCACGACGATTAGCAAAGGAGGCTGATGCGACTTGCTTAAGGGTCTCTCATCTATTAACTGCAGAGATATGATATGGTTCATATCAGCGATGCACACTATTTTTTTCAATGAAAGGTGCAAGGAGTATAACCAAGGTAAGGGTCACAAAATCGTGCAAGCCACCACAGCAAGCGACAAATGATCTCTGCACAGAGGAGATCTACAGCCAAAATAAATGCCGCGTTACTCAAGGTGTTCGAAGGGTAAGGAGTCTGCATGAATGCAATGCTCAGTTGGAGCACTGGAGAGGTTCAACGAAGAAAGTCACACCTAAGCAACTGAAACCATTAGGGAAATCTAGGGTGTCACCATAAGGACAAGCGAGCATGCATATTATACTCTGTGTTGCCATTTTGGGTCCGGAGTGGGTGCTGTACCAAAAGGCCGATTCGGGTAAGACATCATGGCAGGCCTGCCACCTTAGAAAACTATTAGGATTTGAATGATGGTCTGTGATTTGATTCCTAGTTTTTGTAACATAATTGGGATCTATTTCGGGGTTGGTCCCAGGAGCCACACCATTATAATTAAGACCATAGTTGATGAAGCCGAGGTTGGAATTTTCATTCAGAAATCATTCTGCTCTAGTTTTGTCTCTATAACTCTCTTGGAAGTATTAATGAGAAATATGCTCCTATGTTTTTGAGATTCATCACCGTGGTTGCATTCAGTTTGTGTTTCCTATTTATCATGTTCATTTATGTGTTATTTCTTCTTATGAACTCTAGATTAGTATACAAGGAATTCGCTCTCAGCTTAGCGCTCTTGTATCAGACGTTCCATTTGTTATTGTGTTCTAGTAAATTCTTTGGAATTCATATCCTATGCTCCACTGCAGATACTAGCATTTGTTGTTTATTCTACTAAAGGTGGTGCAAGATATTCACCCTCAGATAGGTGCCTCTTGTTTCACTGGGATTCTTCCCTTTTTTTTCTCTCCACCCTTCAAGATATTTGAATGTTTGCGCTTCTTACTTTGCCTTAGAATACAAAGGAAATTCCCTTCCTCATTTTTGTTCTAATATCCTTGATTGCTTTGGGATTTGTCTCCATTTCCTAATGATTTTATTGTATGTCTGTTCATCCATTTTTTTAATCTACTAGCGCCTCGTTACCTACAGAAATCTAGCCTTCTGCGTGCTATCCAAAGCTTTATGCATGTGTTTCTTTCCTCTATGACAAGAGAGAGCTCTCTATGATTGTATCAACTAGAATACAGTCTAAAGTTGGTTGAAATGGTTACCCCTGTGACTTCTTGAAGCAACCAATGGAAAATTATAGGGTGCTAATAGATAGGTTGACATTAGATGCGCAATCCTCCTTCTTACTGTGGAAAATTGGTTCCAACAGTTCTCCCTTGAACAACTTGGGTGAGACCTCATCTACTCTGCAGGTCTTACTATACAGGGTAAAACTTTTTTGGGATGGTGCTTACGGATATTGCGGTGTTATGGGTGTCAACGGTGACTGAACTTATGTCGACGTATCTATGTCGACATGTAGTTTATTTCCTATATGCGATGATTGATGTGCCACTCTAGTACTTCATCAGCCATTTGGTTCGCTACATTATTGAGACTTCTTAGAACATGCATGAATGAAATCGATTCAAAATTTCTAACCAAGTTTCTAGTGCACAAGAAATTTCCAAAGAGGCAAGGATCACGTACCAGGTAGTAGTTATTCAACTGGTAGACAAGTAACTGGGAGTCTTAGAAGACATCAAGGCGACGAGTATGGAAGTGAAGGGATGATCTCAGGAGACCAGTGACACGATCGTACTCATCCTGGTTGTTGGTATCAATACTAACACACATTCCATCGATATGGATCAACTCATGTGACGAGGAATAAATGACCCATACAGTCGAGGAGAGATTAGGAGACCATCTACTTGCACCGTTAGCAAAATCGACATAGAAATATGAGGTAGGATCCATATGGAGCAACCAATGAAACAAAATGATGCAAAACAAGAAAAAAAACTATGATACAAGGGTAATCACGGTGAGCGAATTCAGGCATAGAACCTCTTGAGGTAGAGACCATTGTGAGGATTCCTCAAGAGGTGACATTTAGAGTCAGCAAGGAGATACGCCCCCTTACCAAGACATCGATGGATGCCATAAGGGCCATACCACATGGATTCAAACTTCCATTTCCCAATCTTACCTTTGGATTGGTCGTAAATGAGGACTAGGCCTCCCTCACTAAGCATACACATGTGGGCATGGGAGTCATAGTGGTACTTCGATTGAGTATTAGTCACTTCGATCATTTGGAGAGCATCCCAACGGTCCTCATTAGTCTGTTCAATCATAAGCAGGCATTTTTCTAATGATGAAGTATTAGGTAGGAGTTCGACAAAATATAGAATTCAATGGGAGGAACTAATTCCACACCATAGACTAAGTGAAATGGGGTAAAATCGGTTGTAGTTTTATTCGATGTATGGTAGGCCCAGGGGGCGGAAAATAATGAGTGGTGCAATTTGGATTTTTGTTTGTCCACCATTCGTTGGGGCATGGTTTTGAGGATCTTATTGACATGCTCAACTTGGCCATTTCCATGAGGGTAATAAGCAAAGGAATACTGATGTTCAAAATTCAATATTGTGGATAGATCTATCCAAACAACCTATTCGAAATGAGAACCGTGGTATGAGACTAACTGTTGGGGGACACTGAAATGAGTGATAATGTGGTTAAAAAAGAAACATGTTGTAGTATCAGCCTTAAAGTTGAAAGTAGGAATGGCTTCGACCCATTTGGTAAATTAATGAGTGACCACAATGATGTTTTTATGGTTGTCGACTGAAGGAGGGTTATAGGTCATGAAGTCAATCTCCCATTCGCAGAATGGACTGGCTGTGACGATGAGATGTAGCGGTGCGGGAGGTGTCCTTGCTTTTGGAGTAAAGATCTAAAAATTGTGGTAGTGTTTAACTGCATGGATGCAATTTGAAAAGATGGTGGTATAGAAAAAATGGGCACATAGTATCTTTTGAGCGGTTTCCAAACCAGAGAGGTGTCCACCGCTCCACTATGATAGTCATTCATGACTCGTTTGGCTTCACTGTGGGTGAGGAAATGATGCAATATGGTGTCAACACCATGGTGGTACAAGACATTGCCAATAAGGAGATATCAAGCAACTTGGTGCCGGATGTGACAACAATATTCATAGATTAAATGGGGCCCAAAGTTTTGTGTGTGCAGGTACAGGAGAATGCCCTCATACCATGGGTCTTCCGTAAAGATGAAAAATAAGAACTTGTCAGGGATATTGATTGTGATAGGTGGTGAGGTAGATGAAAAAGGGAAGTCTACCATAAAGGAAGCTAACACCAAAGATTTGGTTCTTTTTGGTGAGAGGAATTCTAGGTCATATTCCTATATAACGACAATCCACTTGACAGCGCTACCTTGGACAAGACAGATACTCAAGAGATAACGCATGGGTTGGAATCGACCACAACTTGAGTTTGGCTATTGAGAATGTAGTGATGTAGATTCTGTACAAAAAATATGACAATGAGTGCTATATAATGACAATCCACTTGGCAGTGCTACCTTGGACAAGATAGTGACTCAAGAGATAATGCATGGGGTTGGAATTGACCAGAACTCGAGTTCAGCTATTGAGAATGTAGTGATGTAGATTCTGTACCAAAAAGACAAAAACGAGGGCCATATTCTCTTTGTGGGAGTAATGTAAAGGTGGCCTAGAAATTTTTTGACTTACGTAATAAATCATGTGCTCTTGATGAGCATCGTCTTTTTGAACCAAGACTCTAGCGATAGCATTTTCAGATGTTGACACATAGAGGATAAACTCCCTGTTGAAGTCAAGAGGGGACAACAATGGAGTCAAATTCATATCTTGTTTCAATGCATCAAAAGAGCCTTGTGTATTCTCATCCCATACAAAAGGAATGTTGGTACAGAGCAAGCATAAGAACCCATGGAATTTCGTCGCATCAGAATAATATGTCGAAGGAAATTGGCCTTGCCTTGGAGGCTCTACAATTGGCGTAGAGTATGTGGGGGGGGGAGATACAGGATGGCTTGAACCTTCAGAGGATCCACAAAAATACCTTTGTGAGACACAATGAATCCTAGTAAGTGACCGGCTGGGACACAAAATAAACTTGAGGGGGTTCAAGCGGATGTTATATTTGTGACATTGCAAGAAGACTTGCCATAAGTCGTCCAAATTTTGAGAACGATTCTGAGATCGAGCTGTGAGGTCGTATAAATAAACCAAGATAATGTGAATGAGGTCATGGACCCTTGAAAAGTGTCTCCAACATTTTTTAGGATAAATGACATGACACGATGCACAAACGTGCCCCAGGGGGTAGTGAAAGTGGTTTTGTACTGATCCTCTTTGCGGATCTGAATTTGGTTATAACCAATAAAACCATCTATGAAGGAAAAGACTTCATGGTCGGCACAAGAATTAATGATATGGTCAATGAATGGAGTGGGGAAGTTGTATTTGGGACATGCCAAATTCAAGTCATGGAAGTTAGTACAGATACGAATGGCACCCTATTTTTTGTTGATGGGAAGAGGATTGGAAACCTAAGTAGTATATGCAATGGGGTATATGAAACCTTCTTTCTGCAGTTTATCGATCTCAACTTTGATGACAGGGGAATTTAAAGGGTTAATAGGACATTGTTTTTGGTGAATGGGGTAAACATTAGGCCACATGTCGATATGGTGTTCGACGATCGATGGATCAAGCCTCAGCATATCAGTCTATGACCAAGCAAAAATATCATGAAACTTTTGAAAAAGTGTTTTGTATGAAGTGACTTCTTTAGGGGAGAAGGATGCTCCGATTGTAGTATATTAAACTATCTCAAGTGTGGTTGACATATTGATGTTAATGGATGGTGAAACATTAGCCATGTTACCTTCATCAAAGGCATCAGGTTCTGAAATTGGATTTTTAAACCAATCAAAACTTCCACGGATGAAGTCTTTCTCTTCGACAGATAATTGGTCCAATGATGAAGAAGAATCATTGGGGATTAAAAATGGAGCGATAGTGCATATCATCCCAAGTATATTCAATAGTTGAAAGAGCTTCAAGAATCTCCTCTTCATTATGAAAGTAGCGCGTGGATAGATCAGATGGATCTTCTACGGTTGTGGAGGGGGGAGGACTACTGGAGTTAGAGATAGTGTAAATGATGGTAGTGGTGTTTGAGGAAGAGGCTAGAGGGTGTATCTCCTTAAAGATATTAATTTTAGACACATGGGAGTACTTACGAAGGTCAGTAAGGAGCGACCAAAACTCAGTAAAGTTTGGGAAATGGTGTGAATAATAACCATATAGGCCACAAACTACACATGGGTGGTTGGTTCGGAGTGATTTGTTCTTAACCGTAGGTATGGTTGGTACGTTGACAACTAGAGCATCATCAGTCTCGACTATAGTATGCATGTGGGTGCAAAGGATAGGAAAATCCAAACAATTCCACGTCACAAGGCCTTGGACATCGCATAAAGCACATGTAGGAGGAGGATGTGATTCTGCCATTGTTTTGGGCATCTTTCCCCCAGTATTCATGGAAGGAGGGGGAGCATCAATGGATATAGAAGTAGTCATTTTTGTACAAGGAGGTGGGTGTAACATTGTCTCATTATCTTGGATGGGAGTCAACACGATCTAGGGAGTTAGGGGAGGGGTAGGTGGGCATGAGTCAACACGTACCACACGGGACCCACGACCAATGAAAAATAAGGAAGGTATGGACATGTTGTCGATGGTAGTGTTAATAGTAGGGAGGACGTGTTATGGTGTGTCCAGTCCCTTTATATCATAGTACCTTAGTTGGTCAATGGTAATGATCTTCCCATCATGGGGGAATATCAGGAGTTGAAAGAGGGTAGAGGTAACGACTCACATTGCATACATATAACTACATCATAGGAGGAGGTTGTAATCGATTTGGGCGTTGACAACATCAATGTTAATCAACACTATTTTTCTATCTAACTCAATAGGGACATTCGTGAGGATTCCTTAGGGTTGAGCAGAACGACCATCATAGGCACTAAGAGAGGTGGAGGAAGGTTAAGGGGTTGGGGATCCATGTTTCTTACAAACAAAGGTTGACAAAAAATAGGTGGATGCGCCCTCATCGATGATGCATCGATGAATGGCCAAATTCTGAATCATGATTGGAACTTGGAAGGTGACAAATGATGGCATCTGGGGTTCTCCTTGATCTAATTCATAGTTTATCAACCTAGAGTCAAAGGGATTGAAGAAACCTAATGTCAATAATAATTTTTTGGGTTGTGAAGGACAAGTTTTGAGAACTTCTAGAGTAGACATGGCCGAGGGAGACTGGGCCAAGTTGTCAACAATATTATAGTTGAGCGTGAATTTGGAAGTAGATTTGTTCATGGTATGACACAAAGGGAACCACAGGAATTTGGAAGTCCCTTCCATGGGGAAAAAATGCAAAGAAACTTCAGGAGAGGTGGAGGTAGATTCAATAGAGGGGTTATTGGTTTCCGTGGTGGAGCCATACTGGTTTCCTTGAGTCTGTAAGTTTACATCAGATGATAACGTCATTAGGTGATGGACATCAGGATCGATGGTTTGAACTGCAACAGTGGGTGCAAGGATTTGTGGTACCAAGGGTTAGATTGCAACCATTCCTTGATTTTGTAATGGGTTTTGTAGCTCCATAGGTAAAGGACCTGGTGGTGCTGGGTTTGGTTGAGCTGGAGTAGCCGCATTGAGGTCACGTTGATGATCAATTTGGAGTAAATGGAATACATGATTCATATGAGGACAATGATGTGTATAATGGCCGTAAGTGTTACAAATGGCGCATGGATGGTTAGTCTGGAATTGTGGGTTCTTCCCATGTCTAGGGGCACACTAGGGATTCTGTACAAGGGGGTTGGATCTATATTGTTTAGAGGGTTGGGTTGTTGGCCACCTCCTTGAGGTTAGTTATTTCCTTGGTTGCTACCTCTTTGTCATCTTCCCCGCAATTATTTGTTATTGGGGGCGAGTTGATTAGGGATTTTTTGTTGTGTGTAGACCTGTCCTTGAGGAATAGGAGGAGTTGGGGTTGGAACTGGAGTAGGTTGCACAGGTGGTGGATAATAGGAAGGATCAGCTGGGAGGGATGCAAATCTGATGATCTTGACATTACACGAGTGTGCCAAGAAATTCAGTTTGTGAATGTGACGAACTGTGGTGAGAGGCACATAGGAAGGCATGGCTCCAGACTGATTCGTTACGTAAGAAAAATCAGAGGCATAACCTTGTTGGGAAACAATATGGGTGTTACCAAAATGGAGTGGCATCAAAGAAGAGGGAGTGTAAAAGTGGGGATGTTGATTAATAGAGCCAATGACTCCATCAACAACATGGCATTCCCCCACCCTCTCTCTACGTGAGGAGCATAAGGTATAATGGTATACCGATAACCCGATAGGGCATATATGAGATCAAATTGTTGTGCCTTTAGGATGGCTTCTTCCTCGGTTTGTGGGTTCTTAGATGTAAAATCCTTGGCGATGGGGGGAGTAAGGTTTTAAGAAACCAATCTAGGAAAATCCTGTCATCTAATTAGATCTTACATAAGCTATGGAGATGACGCCACTCATGGATATGATCCATGATATGGTTAGCTGTGTTTTTCCTATATGATAATATAATTTCCACACCCTCATCATAACGAACAAGTAACTTATAGAAGCACTAGAGAAATATCGAGGATAACAAGGAAAAAATTGTTGGAATGAGGTAGTTCGACATACCATTTGGTCACAACACTTGTGATTCTATGTTGGAATAAACACAATAAGATAGAATCATCCACTATGCTATTAGATGAGCACCATAAGTGGAATGACATAATATGGTTTTGGGGGTCTTCTCCTGCCTTTCTCTCAAACTTAGGGTTGTCTGAAGGGATTTTGGTAGGCATGGGAGGACATAATGGGTTATGATGAATGGGGTCATTCATCAACTGTTCCAAAATAGGAAGATTGATACTAGCCATGAAAGGTAGACTAGAATAGAGAGTGGATCATGAAGGGCCAGTAATGGTGATGACGCTAGCAGGAATATAGTTCCCATGAATAAATGGGGGTGGGTAAGGTTAAATTTCTATGTTATACCTAAATCCTATCACCATCATGTGATAAGACCCTTAACTTCCATGTTTTCCCTTAATCCCAACACTTAGAGTGAAAACCTGCTTTGTTTGTCAATTCTACTTGAAAAAACCTAGCACCACGCTTTCCCTGTGGCCAATGAGTGGTACGTTTCTCAGCACTGCCTGTATCCTGTTTTCAAGAAGCGATGCCACCACCTATGGTCTTTGGTCCAAAAGTGGTTCTCATCTAAATCGCTCTGTCATAAGGGAAGAAAAGCGGTACCCTGGGTAAAATGGGAAAAATAGAAGTTTGTCGAGGCCTCTAGATCATGAGCCTCGTGTCCTCCCTTATCCCTATAATTATGGGTTAGTTGAGCTTGAGATCCCCCATGGTAGGATCTTGGAGCCACCTCACCCACAATTCTCTCAACTATTCCCATCCATTGAGCCTTATAAATACAATCTCATGTCCATAGTTGAGGGGGAGAACTATGGAGGTATTGTTATGTTGTTGGATTGACCACTTAGTCCAAGTCATTGGAGAGCATAGAGAGCAAATTTGGAGCTTATGGGGATGAAGTGTTTGTCTTGTGGAGGGGCTTTTCGACACTAAGGAAATGACTGTAAGCTTCTCCATACATTCTTAATGCAAAGATGATTTCTGTCCCACATTACTGTTGTTTTGATTTCACATGTACATGTTTTTAGATTCTTTAGTCACTAACATGGATAAGTAGATGATTTTTTGGTAGCTTTGATGTGTTTGCATGTTTGATCTGTTTGTAGGTACATAGGTTCACAATCGAAGTACTATTCTAGGTGTCTATGACATTCAGGGAAGGTTTGCGTCCTTTGTCGTTCACTCATTTGTTCTGGATCTGAACCATTCAGACCAGAGGAACAACTTCTGTTAGCAGAAGGAGCGATATTCCTGGCTACAAATCTGGCGACTCCTCTAAGGAATAGAGAAAATATTAGTTGATATGATCTTCCTCAGTTGTTGAACTCTTGTTCGAATCAAAGCTCCATCTCCAACTCTCTTTAGTCAGATATGCCATCTGACTTAGTGAATTTTGGTTTGAAACTTTCATATCTAAACTATTTTGACTTTTTATGCTCTTTTTTACTGTCAATCCTTCTTTTTTTGCCTTGATCTGATCAATTTATAACTTAATCTTTCATTGTCCTTGTGTTTTGGATCTATTCAGGGAACCACTCATGCATTGTTGGAAACAAGTGGTGCCACCACTTGAACTCTGTTATCCATACATGGTGTCACCACCTGAATCCCATTATCCAGAAGCGATGCTCATCCAGAACTGCTCTGTCAAGTCCCCTCTAGCACGATGCCAGGTGGGCCTTGTTCCAAGACCAGTTTTTTCTCATTTTTTGCAAAAAATTGAGTTTGTTTGCTTTCAGCCCTACACTGTCAGGCTTGTGTGTTAGAATCTAAATGCTCATTGTTGGAAATTCTGTGGTAAAATATTAGTTTGATTGAAGAATTCAAAAGATAGACTAGGCTTGTTGATTATTCATTTCCTTCTGTGCTTGTTGGTTGTGATTGTGAAAGGAATTCTTTTTTTGAAAGCTTAGGTTTTAGTGAACTCTCTTTTCATTTCTGTCATAAATACTGAAAGAAAAACCATTTGATTAGCATCTTGATTTCATTTTTTGTTTCCATAGAAGACTTCTTTTTGCTTGTTAAAAATAATTTTTTTTTACTGAGATTAGGTCATTACCATTATTGAGCATAAGGCATTGGATCTCTGATTAGCCTCACAAGATTTTAGGTTCTCTGTGTTCTTTTGTCTCTTTTGCATTAGTACTATCTCATCAAAATAAAAAAATAATGTAGTTTTAAGTTGGATCTATCTATGTTGTAAGAAAAATTGAAAAATAGAGTGCATATGCATGTAGTGTGCTTCTTGTTTCTTTTAGGAAAAGAGACTCTTCCCCTTTTGACTGCTTTCAGAAAAGGAAAATGAGTTTGGAATGTGTTGCCTATCTTTGATTTTGATTTGTTCAAGATAGTTGTTTGGTAATTTTTGGTTTTAAAATGAAAAGAAAATACTCTCTTTCCCTCTCGTAGGTAGGCATACCACGATCAGTAAAGTGAAATATTTGCATAACATACTGGATGGTTTTACTTTTTTCTATTGAAATTCCATGCATTCACCTAACCTTCCACTTTAAAATTAACAGTAGTTATAGGTTAAAATTTACTTAGCAATTTGAGTGATAGGCTAGAGACGTGTTCAGGCGTCGTTAAGCGTATGAGCTGTCCTTACTCATCCGCATTACATCCCAGGACTCATGCGGTTCTTCCATGTACCGTCGGTATATCGAATGACATTTCACATACCCTTGAGGTATATAGGAAAGGTACTTCATGTACTCGATTGTATATTGGAAGGCCCCTTCTGAACAATTATGCATTAGACAACACTACTACTGATTTGAGCTCCCACGTACCTTACGTATATCGGGATATCCCACTAGGATGCCTTGTCTATATGAGAAAATCCCTTTGGCCGTCTTGCTTGGAGCCATACACTGAAAATAGAATCTGGGGAGATTACTACACACATATCCTTGAGGTATATCATGACTGGCACCTTCTTGACAATCCTAGTGAGAGACCTGACTATCTAAACTCCTCCTGTTATTTAAGTTTGCTAGTTTGTCCTATAGCTTGAGTAGGGAACTTTTTGGTGTGTTTTCTAGTTTTTTGAGACCCTAGGTTAGATAGGAGCTGTACAAACTGGCCGATCTAAGACAATCCAAAAGAGTATGGGGCTTTCCACCTGATTTTATTCCTGTTTCAAGAGAAAATGCTATGGAAGCTATCGACCAAGGAGCTACTACCAACTCCCAAGTGGGAGAGAATGTGGTTGCAGAAAGCGGAGGACCATATCCTTCACATTCACCTTCCTTGGTCCAACAACCTTCTCAGAGTAATACTTAGTTCCATTCTCCCATAGAAGGCCATGTTGATGATACTACCCGTCCAGATTATGGTCCCAATGCTCCATTTTGGGATACCTCTATAGGACAATCCATTGCCTCATTTGGCACTTGTTTAAAATTTTCGGAAGAAGTTTCACTAGATGAAGAAGAACGTAGACAATACCAGGTAGATATTCTCCATGCACAAGAGATTGAAAAGAAAATAGATGACATATTGGGCACACCACCATCACATTCCACAATTGTTCCTGTGGGATATCATTCACCTACCGATTCTATCAGACCCATTGAACCAATTCTAGATCGAACAGTGACTCCACATAATCTAGGTCAAAATTCCATCCCCACCGCCTCCCATATTATGTTTGTTCCCGATCCTCCCAGGTCTTCCGCACCTAGGGCTCAACATTCAATTCCTGTTTCATCATTAACTTCTAGTGCGGGGGGGAAACCCCCGGCACGACCGACGTTATCTGTCACCGGAATTGTACCTAGTCAAGGAAAAACCTCTAGTATATAGAAATATATAGTTTATGTCCCTCCTACCCACACAAATGTGGTTAACGCCCCATCCAGTTTAGGTCAACCCTTGGGGGCACAACCTGTAACCAATCAAACCTCTTGGGGGTATGGTTATACAACAAATCAAGTGCCTGTAGGAAACATTAATTATCCACCCAACCCTATAGGAGTGCCTTATACTAGAATTCCATATCCTAGTAATACTTTCATGCCATGAGGGAAACCTAACTGGTTCAACATGCCAGCTATGGGAGGGATGCCTATACATACATGTTATAGCTGATTTTACCACACCAGGTGAATCACACTTGTATGGACTTCCCCTGTCCCTCTGCAGACTCCTTAGACCCCTTAGACCATTTTTTGTCCTTTGATGTTTCCTAGACCATCCCTATAAACATGTGAAAATTTCTATACATGACTTTTAAACCCCTTATCATGTATATACACAGGTTTGACCCCTAAAACCACGTACATCTGGATGTGTACACAATCCAAATCCTTTTGGAGTTTTCCTTGACATGGATCCGACTCACATTAGAGGAATTTTGGGGTATAAAATGGGCCTCCTAAGGAAAACAATAAAATAATAGTTAAAATAATAAAATAATAGTTAAAATAATAAAATAATATTGATTAATTTTGGAGGAAGAAATAAAAA
>LPNX011067621.1:44774-84163 GCA_001517045.1 Pseudotsuga menziesii
AGCTCTCCCGATCGAAATTTGACTAAAAACACAATGAGATATGTCGAAAATACAAACAAAAAAAGTAGTTTTTTTTAATGACAAATATGTCAATTCAACCATTATGGTTGACTTATTTTATTGAAATTCTATTGGTTCTTGAATTCCAACTCACAAAAACTTATTTTGTCACGTTTTCTTATAAGGCCCATTTTAGACCCCAAATTTCCTCTAATGCCTATCTCCTGGCCTTCCATATGCCTTGAGATCGCTTGGATTCGACCTTTCATTACCCAATTGAAAAGCTATATAATGAACTCTTTGGATACATTGAAGGCATAAGAGAATTGAGAGGAAAGAAACTATAGTTCATTGTTGCCAGAACTTGTGCTTGAGTTTGCATCCCTTTGTCCCTTGGAGCACTTTAGTGTTCTTCCCAAGCTTGCCTTTTGCTTGTGAGCTTGCTATAGAGAGATGGAGGGTTGAGGTGGTGGAGGCCCAAGTGGGGGATTCAATTTCTTCGATTCGTAGACGTGCCGACAGAGGTTGTATTCATTGTAATATCTGATTTTATATTAATAGAAATATCTTTTCCTATCCAATAATGTGTGTTTGAATGAATATTTTATCCATGGATGATTTCAAATGCTTATACATTGTTTATTATATATGATAGAGTAGATATAACACCAATATATAGTATGATTGTCTTGTTTACTTGTTGTTGAGGAAGTGATTCATCAATTCAAGCTGGAGTTGGAAAGCTCAATGGGGATCTACTTCAACCGTTTGGAATAAGGTACGAGGTCTGATCCTTTAGTGTTAGATATTTGATTTCTCTTGCATATTGGAAAGGATTGATTTCTTGAGTCAAGCTATCTGTTATGGTACCCCAAGCCATAGGAATTTCTCTCCATAACAGAATTGGTGACTCCGCTAGGGATGTTCCTTGTTTTTATTTGGGGTTTGCAGGCACAATGGGCTTGATATTCTTGACTTGCTCTTTGTTTCTCCTTGTTTATGTGTTTCATTTTATAGTATGTTCATAGATTGACACTCCCCTTTATTGGTTTGACCCTTGGCCTGCTTTTTACCAATGTCTTCTCTGTATACGTAGGTTTTTGGCCAAAATTCACATACACACATGGATTTTTGGCCAAAAGTCGCGTATACACGCAGGTTTTAGGCCAAAATCCGCGTATACATGTATCTTTTTGGCCAAAAGTCACGCATATACGCAACTGTTCTTTAAACAGTCGCGTACATCCTCCCTTTTGGTGAGTTTGATGTTGTGGGAAGTTCTTGGGTGGGTTGTGAGTGTGGTTGGGTCTTCCTTGGATCTGATGTTGTCTGTTGGATGCTTCTTTTGTGACCAGAGACCTCATTTTCATTGATTTTTATTTGAAAGTAGTTTTAGTCATTTATCCTTTATTTTTGCCATTAGTACATTACTCTTTTTTGTCTTGGTGTCTTGCTGGGCTTGTGTTTTATACTTGCTACAGAGAATGAAAGTTTTAGATAGCTTTTATTGCATTTTTCATTCTTTTATATCGAAAAATACAAGGTAGTTGCATTTTTTGCATATGGATTTGAGGAGGTACTTGCATTGGATTGCTTGGATGAGAGTTGTATTTAGGCCTTCATACAGGAAGGATTGCATTGGCATTTAGAAAAGAATATATATTTATGCATCTCATGTAGTGGCGTACCCTATTTTTCATTTGACAAAGATTGCACTTAGAATTGTTTGTTATGGTGTACATATTTATTTCACTGCTGAGTCATAATGTCATTAGTTTCATGAACATTTTCCTTTGAGTAATTATAGCCAATTAAAATCAACGCATAATAAAATGAATTACACTCTTTTCTTTTATAGGGTTCACTAACAAGACTAGGTTTTAGGGTCTTGGAATAGTTCATTGTGAGTAAATTATCCAAGACCACTAAACGAAACATGTATGTGTCTATCTAGGTGAGAGTGTGAAATTCCTTGGAATAATTGGTGTTTCTCAGGATCCTCCTCTCAAAAGGGAGCTAAGCACGAGGCAGTGTGAGTGGTTATTGATTGGGATGACCCCTAGTCATAACTTAGTTTTCCTTGACATGGATCCAACTCACATGTCTCCTGGCCTTCCATATGCCTTGATATCTCTCAGATTCGACCTTTCATTACCCCATTGAAAATATATATAAGGAACTCTTTGGATACATTGAAGGCATAAGAGAATTGAGAGAAAAGAAACTATAGTCGATTGTTGCTGGAACTTGTGCTTGAGTCTGCATCCGTTTGTCCCTCGAAGCACTTTGGTGTTCTTCCAAAGCTTGCCTTTTGATTGTGAGCTTGCTATCGAGAGATGGAGGATTGAGGTGGTGGAGGCCCAAGTGGGGGATTCCATTTCTCTGATTCGCAGACGTGCTGACAGAGGTTGTATTCATTGTAATCTCTGATTTTATATTAATAGAAATATCTTTTCCTGTCCAATAATGTATGTTTGAATGAATATTTTATCCATGTATGATTTCAAATGCTTATACATTGTTGATTATATATGCTAGAGTAGATCTAACACCAATATATAGTATGCTTATCTTGTTTACTTATTGTGGAGGAAGTGATTCATCAATTCAAGTTGGAGTTGGAAAGCTCAACGAGGATCTACTTCAACCGTCCGGAATAAGGTACGAGGTCTGATCCTTTAGTGTTAGATATTTGATTTCTCTTACATATTGGAAATGATTGATTTCTGGATTCAATATGTTTGTTGTGGTACCCCAAACCATAGGAATTTCTCTACGTAACAATACAGCAGGAGGTGCCGGAGGACCGCCTTATGGAGGTCCTCTCCCTAGGGGACCTAATGGTCCTGGAGGGCCAGGTGGCTTTCCTCCTTATGTTCCTAATGGTCCTGGTGGTTCTAGTGGTCCTGGTGGTCCTAATGGTCCTAGTGGTCCTAGAGGCCCTGGTGGTCCTCCTCCTGGAGGCCCCGGTGGTCCTAACAGTATTGATCTCGAAAATCAACCCCCTGGGGGCGGATCTTTTGGTAGTTCTTCATCACAACAACCTGTCTATCAGTATACTTACAGTCCTACTAGTACTTATATTCCATATCAATATTACCAGTATGTGCAACCTAATCGTCAGTTACCTTTCCTAGCAACTTTGGACTTTCCTGATTTGTCCAAGTTGATTAATGACCCCATTCGACATAACCCCTCGTGGCCTCCCATTCTGGTAAAGTTACCATCAGACATTCCAAAGTTCGATGGGAAGCAGAGAGACGATCCAAAAAACCATGTCATGACATTCCATTTGTGGTGTTCTTCAAACTCCCTTATGGATGATTTAGTTCGTTTATGATTCTTTCAATGAAATTTGATTGGTACAGCTGCAAAATGGTACATTGAACTTCTGCAACATTCGTTTGTGAATTTTGGCTCATTGGAAACTGTATTTCTTATGCACTTTCATCTTCCTATCCAGTATGAAATGGGCACTGATCTCTTAACTTATCAGTGACATAACACCTCCACCCACATATTCGATCATATCCATGAGTGGAGAAGGCGAAGAAGACTTATTAAGGCTCCTATTCTGGATCAGTTATTAGCTGATTTGTCTACTAAATCTTTGTTGCCTCTAATTTCCTAAGATGTGGCTATGGGCGGTGCCATTATTGAAGAGCAAGCCATTAGTTAAGCCTAATATCTGGACTTGGTCTATTCCTAGTTTGGAAATTTGTATGACTTGATTCCTCAAGCTCCTCACCCAAGCACCGATCCTGGAAAGCCACCAGCAAAAGTCCCTGTTGATGGGATTGTTGGTTCA
Organism: Pseudotsuga menziesii; assembly: GCA_001517045.1. Taxonomy (NCBI): domain Eukaryota; kingdom Viridiplantae; phylum Streptophyta; class Pinopsida; order Pinales; family Pinaceae; genus Pseudotsuga; species Pseudotsuga menziesii. The sequence continues at coordinate 48,583 of LPNX011067621.1, forward strand.
ATACAGTCCCCATTAGTAGCCAAACCTGCCAAGCAAACCCAGACTACCACCCCTACTCCTTTGACTCCTAAGGTTTCCGCCGAGGTCAATTCTATTAAGAGTATTCAAATGCCCGACAAAAAGAAAAAGAAAGGTAATGCTAAAAACAAAAAACCTAGAAACCAACAAGAGAATCCAAAACCAACCACCAACGATAATGATAGAGGGAAAAAAAGAAAAATATCCATGTCTGCTATGCAGAGGTGACCATTTCACAAAAGAGTGTCCCTGTTGGGATGAAATCACCCAATTTTTGAAAACACTTCCCACACCCGCATTTCTCATGGATCCTTTTCCCTCTCAACAACAACTGATAGACCACATGTCTAATCAGGGAAACTCTAGTTCATCAGAGGAAATTCTTATGATGTCCTCAGATACTATTAGTTTGCAAACTCGAATTCAGAGTTACGACAAACCTGCAGATAAGAAAGAAGATAATTCTTCTTCAGGAAAAGCTCCCTCTACTAGTTCTCCCGAATCCTTGTCTACTGTCCCCCTAACCATCGAGAAGCCTACTCTCAACATGGTTTTGCGTCCACCCAAGAGTAATATTAGGAAGGTTGTTTTTAACCCTAATGCCCGAGCTGCTAAATTTTATAATGTAGTTGAAGATCTTGCTCAGGCACCATGTGCAATGTCTACCCTGGAAGTGCTCCAAAGTTGTCCTACACAATGAAAAAACTTGTTAACTACATTAGGAGCTTTAGACCTGGATAATACTAATTTGATTCATTTTAATGTCGATAACTATAAGTCTAGACTACGTCACAAACTTGATTTCCAAATCATCATGAAAGTAGTCAGAAATAAGGTCTTTAGAACTGTCTTAGATGAAGGAGCTTCAACTTCGGTTTTGTCCCTATCTTGTTGGAAAGCTATCAGCTCTCCCGAGCTTGTAACATCACCTACGACTCTAAAAGCCTTTGATGGATGAGGTTTCCAGCCCCACGGTCTCATATCAGCCCTTGCAGTCGATCTTGGGGTAAAAACTGTTTCTATTCAAGTATAAGTAGTAGATGCCCCGTTAGATTACAACCTCCTTCTAGGAAGAAATTGGTTTTACACCATGACTGCTGTCGCTTTGACGGTATTTCAAACTGTCCAATTTCGACATATAGGGAGAATTGTCACGATTGACCAGCTTGATTTCTGTATGCTGGATGTTACTACCTCTATGGCTAATAACATCCCTATGTTAGGTCAGTCCCCTCCTCCTTACCAGTCAATTGGGGTAGGCATGTTGAAGGATTCATCCCTTATGGGGATTTTTCCATCCACTCCTCATAACACAGATACAATAATAGTAAATATGATTGCATCATTTGATTATGATCCAAAAGGCAAAAAAATTGTTGATTCCACCTCATTGAGTCCACATGAAAAAATGTACAACATCATTCAAACCCTTTCTGATGATGACACCGATGAACTTCATCTAGTGGCTTTGGACCTTTACCACCCACCCTACTGGTTAGAAGCATCTCTTCCTATTTTGGATGATCTCTCTGATACTTTTCCTTCTGACGAGTCCATTATGGAGATCATGAATACGAATGAGCCTATCTGGGAGGATCATCATCATAGATCCTCGTTCCTCCCCAACACCAGTTTGGTAGACCATGACTTTGCATCCCTATTTTCCATTGATATTTTCAACACACCTCAAAGTCCTATATTGTTGCAAGACACAGATTCTGAAGGAAACCTATGCAACATTACTCAAACAAATTCGATTGACATATCATCCAAGTGTGGTACCATTGAGCATGTTCATGTTGGGAAGAACTGCTCGACAAAAGAATCTGAAGCATACAAGGAAATTTTCAAAGAATTCTGTGATATTTTTGCCTAGTCTTATGAATAAATGCAAGGGATAGACCCATCTATTGTGGTCCATGAAATAAAAACCTATCCCATGGCTAAACCTGTCAGGAAAAAACTAAGTCAAGTCCATCCACGGAAGGCTGCAACTATTAAAGCTGAAATAGAGAAACTTCTTAAAGCTGGGTTTATTTATCCCATACCCTTGACAGAATGGGTATCGAATGTTGTCCCTATCAATAAAAAGTAGGGCACCATTAGAGTCTGTATCAATTTTAGATATTTGAACAAAGCTTATCCCAAAGATAACTTTCCTACTCCACATATCGACCAGATTATCAACAACTATGCTAGAAGTGTCATCTTCTCATTCATGGATGGATTTTTTGGTTATAATCATATTGAGATTTTACCCACCGATCAGCACAAGACGACATTCATTTTCCCATGGGGAACCTTTGCATATAGGAAGTTACCATATGGCTTAAAAAATGGTGGAGCCACTTTCCAATGTGCTATGTCCTATGCGTTTCACGATATAAAACATATTGTTGAATCATACCTTAATGACCTCCCTGCTCATTCACAGTGACAGGAGGACCACCCTGGTCATCTTAGAGATATTTTCCTGAGATGCCGTCATGATAATATACGGCTCAATCCTCATAAATGTGTTTTTTGCATTGATGCGAGATGCCTACTAGGTTTTGTGGTATCTAAGGATGGCATCCATATAGATCCATTGAAAATTGACACCATTTTAGCTCTACTAGCCCCAACCAACCTTCTAGAACTCCAAATTTTGCAAGGGAAGGAAAACTTTCTCCACCATTTCGTGTGCAATTTTGCAGAGAAAACACACGGTTATATGTGTCTCCTTAAAAAGGACACTCAATTTTATTGGGATGACCAAGCCCAACGATCCTTTGATAATCTTAAACACGCTCTAACTCATTCACCTATGATACACCCCCTAGATTATTCAAAGGACTTTCTCTTATATATTGCTGCCTCCACTACTACCATAGCTATGGTTTTGGTGTAGGAAAATATTGACGGTTAGGAGCACGTGATTTACTATGCTAGTAAGAATCTTATGGATTCTGAAACCTGATATTCATGCATCAAGAAATTAGCATTGGCCACGGTCATTGCTGTTAAAAAATTTTGTCACTACATTTTGCTCCGCACAACCACTGTATTGGCAAACCAAAACCCTATGTATTACATCCTGACTCGTCAGGTTCTTGGGGGCAAGTACTCCTGATGGATAGTCATACTACAGGAGTTTGACCTGGAATTTGCCAAAGCCACATCAAAGAAATCCTTGGCCTTTGCTGAGCTCATGTGTGATCTTCCCTATGCTTCGATGGAATCTGAGCCCAGTGATTCATTTCCAAATGAATTCATGTTCCTGATAAGGATTACTGACTGATGGTATGGATATTTTCTCATTTATCTCCAAATGCAAAGATTTTAGCCAAATATATCCTGTGACGTTTGCCGCCGTATCTGTCACCACGCAAAATACTACCTCATCTTGAATTACACTTTGTATAGACATGGTATTGATTCCATTCTCCGGTGATGCCTCACCCATGAGGGAGTTGAACAAGTGTTGAATGATTGCCACTCTGGAGCATGTGGCGGTCATTTATCTGGGATGGCTACAACCCAGAAAATACTTCACACTGGCTATTTTGAGCCTTCAGTATTTAAATATTGTCACGAGGCTGTCAATAAATGCCCACCCTGTCAACATTTTTATCTGAAAAAGTGCACTCATCCTACTCTGCTACACCTTGTCATTGCCATTGGCCCATTTACCAAATGGGGGATTGATTATATGCATTGTAATCCTACCTCAACCGGGGGGCATGGTTACATCATTGTAGCCATTGACTATTTTATGAAGTGGGATGAGGTCATGCCTACATATGCGGAAGATGGTAAGCCTACCACTCTCTTCTTGTTCAATCATGTGATAACTAGATTTAGAGTCCCGCAGTCCATAGTTACTGATCGCGAATCACATTTCCGTAATCAAATGATGGAGGAACTAAGTGCCAAGCTAGATTTTCACCATGAAAACTCTAAGCCCTATTATCCGTAAGCTAATGGTTAGGTAGAGGCCATTAAAAAAGTTTTTGAAAATGATGCTTCGTCGGATGGTTGGAGACCATAAATCCAACTGGCACCATATCCTTTTTTCCTCTCTTTGGTCTTACAGGACTTCAGTGAAAATAGCTACTGGTTTCACACCTTTTTAGCTTGTCTATGGACTCGAAGCTGTCTTGTCGATTCAATGTCATATTCCATCCTTGAAACTTGCTGTCAAACTTCTCCCGGACACTTCCGTAGAGGAAGAGAGATTTTTATACTTGAACAACCTTGACGTAACTAGGAGACATGTTGCCTTGGCTAATGAGACACACAATAAACGTGTCAAGGCATAGTATGACAAATTTGTCCAACCTCGTGCCTTCAACAAGGGTGACCTAGTTTTGACTTACGATCATAGATATGGAAAGCTAGGGAAATGAAAGTTTGAATCCATGTGGTACGGTCCTTTCGTTATCTCTAAAGTTTTAGAGAAAGGGGCCTACAAGCTCATAGACTATGATGGAATCAATTTAGGGAAACCTCGCAATGGGTTGTACCTAAAGAGGTACTATGCCTAGATCTCTCTTGGATAATATCTTGTATATATGTATATTGCTTGAATTTAAGTGTGCTTAAGTATTTTCAATATGGTTTTGATTTTAGTGTCCGTATCTGTTTATACCATATTTTGGTCATGCAGAGCAGATGGCTTTCTACGGCTTCACTGATGGCACACTGATGGTGCTTTCCACACACCTTGAATCTTTCCTCAGCTGCTTGGGTTCTCTATTCCCCAACTTACAATTTGGTCAGTTCAGGAGTGATTTGTATTGGTACCTCTACCAACAATATCGCCGAGTATCGAGCAATCATAAATCTTCTGACTGAAGCTGCCTCCCAAGATGTTCGCAACTTGGTAGTCTTGGTTGACTCACAACTAGTGGTTTGTCATCTAAACCATGTTTATACCATTAGTAATCCTATGCTTCTTCATCTCTTCCAGAGGGTACGCTTGTTAGAAAGGTCATTTGAAACTATCACTTATAGGAATATCTGTAGGGAACATAATATAGTTGCTGACTCATTAGATAATTACATCCTATATTGGCATATTTCCCATTCATGACATGAAAATCAAACTTGGTTCATTGTAAATAAAATATTAAAGACACATAAAACTCATGTAAAATACATTCACCATTTGAGACATATAAACACCAAGTAAAAGTTTGTATATATATATATATATATATGAACATGTTTTACAAAAAATAGGTCACGAGACCTCATCTGAAGCACGTATGCTTTTAGGTAAAAAATCACCATACAAAATCCTGAAGCTATCATATTTTAGTGGATATATCATGCACACATTGTCTAATGATGCTCATAGTAACACATCACTTCCCGGGCTACTCTACATAGCAATCTACTAAAGCGACCCAGTACTCCTGCTGTAGGCCTCTGATACCTCAGAGGAAGGTCATCAACGGAAGCATCAAGGATGTCTAGGGTCAACCTCTCCAGGTTTTCCTCTAACTCCCCAGTCACATCGTCACCTTGCGGTACAAAACGAGCTCCGGATCATCTATCCAATGGGGAAGTTCCCCCAGGTCATGCTGCTCCGACATCTACATGAAAATATTCAAGTCTTGTTACTTAACATAAAAAATATAAAACATCAAAAACATAAAAACACTATTTCCATTTTAGGGTATTTTTCTTCTCACCGATGTCACCCCACTATCCACCAGGTGGGAGCGGTAGATCAGGGTCACCGTTGAAGTCAGTGCCCACATATGCATAATCATCCACCACGAGGAGATGATCTCTAAACCATTGAAAGAATGGGTCACTGAACTTTATCTTCCCCCTGCCCGCTCTAGTATGGGCCATAATCCGGACCCACCTCTGCATGCGAGGGTCCCATGCTCTCAGCTCTATAAAGACCACCTGGGGTCTCATCTGTGGAACCCGCTTGAAGAGGAAGCAAGCTAGAATGGAACCAAAACCAAATTGCTCCAGTTCCCCATGCCGACACTTGTTCAACTAATCCTTGAAGATAGGAAGTAGGTCTTCCGCCCAGTTAAAGATTGTAGTCGCCATGGCCTCTATGGCATAGATCATATGTGCTCTAGATTCCTGGTGCACTCCTTAGTTTCCCGCCACTCTCTACATGGTAAACAACACAATCCATAGAGGCCCATCCATCACTTCTTTTATTGGGATTTTCTTCCTCGATGTCCTTGTCCCAGGAATGCAGTGATGGTCTATCAAATCCTTTGTAGTAATGTCTCCTCCACGGGAACTAGTCAGTGAGATGGGAGCACCCCGTCTCGAAAGGACAGTTAGGAAGTAGATGCCCTCTACCTCAACTGTCAAAATGTGAGCACCAACCTCAAAATATTGTTGCTCCAGATCCCACATTCAGAGTATATTCTCTAGTAATCACTCATGTGATACCATACTGGGTGTGCGGAAGAAATTTAAGATTCCACAGTCTCTCAATGCGGCTATGCAACTCACATTTCATTCGGTGAAGGCCTCATCATTATCATGCTATCTCTCTTTCCATATGAGCATTTTTGATCCACTAGAACCTATCAAAAAAAATTACAAGACTTGTTAAAATCATTCTTAATCATCCAAATCATATAAAATGAGTTGATTTTTCTTGTGTAACCATTTTTATTTCTCCACAGTCGACACCACCTATGTCCCATTGAGGATAGGCGGTGGGCCTGCCTATGTGCTATGTTTTTTGCACAGTTATAGCGGGGTACCGCTTACACTGTCAGTTCCCATGATTTTAGGACTTGCCATACAAGCCCAAAACACCATTAAAAATCAAAATTGAAGGCATGAGATGAAAGAGTAGGGTCTAGGCTATTACCTGGTACTGACGGTGCTCAAATCCGACGGTGGAAGCTCTCGATATCAGCAACTGAAAATATAGCCAGGAAAATGCTCCAAATGCTCTCCACTATGGGTAAATAGTAAAATGTTATGATTTTTTACTATTTACATGACTTTTATACACATTTTTGGGTTTGACATGTTATAGTTTTGTTTTAAAATCATCTATTACTCAAAATCTATCAGTCGTAATCCTTTAATGCCAGTTATTGGCACATTTAACACTTGTTTTTGAGTCGTTGCAGGATAGAAGAGCAGTAGCAGTAAAGTTTTGGGAGTTCGTTTTTTAGTTTTTAGTACTACCATAAAACGGAAAAAGTCTTTGAGCATTTATTGTGATACTTTGGTCACACTCTCGAAACTTAGTATCAAAGGTCTGAGTCCGTTTTTGATTCTTTTCAAGCTCGTAAAATCTCTCATTGTGAAAATAGACCCAATGGAGTCTTCTTTAAACTCTTTTCGGGTTCCTTAAATACGAGTGATTTTGTCTTCTTCACGCTCGTTAAAGCATTTGAAGAGTCATCTCTCTGACGGTAGGTTATCTCTTTTTTGGTTCGGATAGACTATTTACAAAAAGGAATACTCCAACCAATCATGACTGGAAGAGTTCTATAAGGTATTATTTTATACTTTTTTGGGCCTTAGGGACTAAATCATACGAAAAAGGACCCTTTGGAGTCTTCTTCTGTGGTCGTTTAGACTCTCTAAATATGAACGATATCGATTTTTCTTTCATTGGACTCATTAAATCAAACATTGAGAGACCCTTTTTTTGGGAATGAACCCCTCCTCTCTCAAGTTCATAAAACATATGAGTTTGGACTTGTCTTCGGACATGCTATACCAAGTGTTTGTTACCCTCTTTGAACTCATAAGATCAAAAAGAGGCACTCATCAACCATGATGGAGAAAATGGGAAGGGAATCATTTTGCAAATAAATGAAAGTAGTTTGTAATTACCTTTGAACATGGCACTTTTCTACATATCATTTCAATCAATTGGGTATTCAGTTGATCTCCATGACAATCAACTTTCATGAGTCATGCCACTCCTTTGAGTCTTTCAAAAGAATGCATTGTCCATCGTCACACTGTGTGTTTTTTTGGTTTAGTCATGCTACCAAGTCTTTTGTCGTGCCGCCCGATGTTCAAAGGGAAGTTGAATAAGTTTACCTTTGTAGTCAAAACCATCTCTGTGTCAGTACTTTTGAGTTAGTCTTATGGTTACTACATTCACATCATTCCAGAACTATGTTCCAAGTTTTGTGTCGTCAATGTGGGACTCATCATGGCCCTCCTTTGATGAGACTATTCCTGTCCACATTGGCTCATCATCTGGGAAATAGTATTAGAAACAAAACTTAGTACCTTGAGATCTGTATGCCTTAATGATAGATTCTCTCAATCTCAACATAGGCTCACATCATTGACCTTTGATCGATAGAATCGACTGGGTGTTCGACATCAAGACATCTATTCATGTTCAGTATATTGTATTAGGGTACCTTGGGAATCATTGACATCAATGGTGATCTCCCTCGCACTTGTTAACGATTCACACCATTGGCCGGTAATAAAGTGGTTTCTACTATGTTCGACTTCAGATCATTGTAATCACATGGATAGAATTGTACTTTGTGGAAGACGAGACGAAGACCCTGGGTATTTGTTTAGTGCTCATTGCTTTCCCCAGATTGCAATGGCATTTTGTGTATCTATCATGGATCTGCATTTGTATGGTCGTGGCTATGCTCAAATTTGCATCTGCATGACATAAATCTATGTTGTATGTCTAGTATCTATGTCCAAGTTTGAGTCCTCTATCACATGGATCTATGCTGTATTCTAATAGCCGTGCTTGTTTATTCCTCTCATGGATCTACCTTGTATTGGTCTGCATCCATGATTTGGTTACATTTTTTTATGATTCAAAAGTATTGATGTACTACAGATGCCTACCAGATGACATTCTTCGACCGAGCTGACATTTTCACCTCGAAGTGACAACTTGTTCTCTCAAAGCTCTCACTTATCATATCCCTCTAAGTCTCATGCTTTGGGAGACATTCCATTATACCTAAATCCTATCACCATCATGTGATAAGACCCTTAAATTCCATGTTTTCCCTTAATCCCAACACTTAGAGTGAAAACTTGCTATGTTTGTCAATTATACTTGAAAAAACCTACCACCACGCTTTCCCTATGGCCAATGAGTGGTACCTTGCTTAGCACCACTTGTATCCTATTTTCAAGAAGCGGTGAAACCACCTATGGTCTTTGGTCCAACAGTGGTTCTCATATAAACCGCTTTGTCATAAGGGAAGAAAAGCGACACCCTGAGTAAAATGGGAAAAAGAGAATTTTCTCAAGGCCTCTAGATCATGAGTCTCATGTCCTGCATTATCCCTATCATTATGGGTTAGTTGAGCTTGAGATCCCCCATGGTAGGATCTTGGAGCCACCTCACCCACAATTCTCTCAACTATTCCGATCCATTGAGCCTTATAAATACAAGCTCATGTCCATAGTTGAGGGGGAGAACTATAGAGGTATTGTTATGCTGTTGGATTGACCACTTAGTCCAATTCATTGGAGATCATAGAGAGAAAAGTTGGAGCTTATGGGGATGAAGTGTTTGTCTCGTGGAGGGGCTTATCGACACTAAGGAAATGATTGTAAGCTTCTCCATACATTATTAATGCAAAGCTGATTTCCATCCCACATAACTATTGTTTTGATTTCACATGTACATGTTGTTAGATTCCTTAGTCACTAACATGGATAAGTAGATGATTTTATGGTATATTTGATGTGTTTGCATGTTTGATCTGTTTGCAGGTACACAGATTCACAATCAAAGCAGTATTCCAGGTGTCTATGACATTCATGGATGATCTTCATCCTTTGTCGTTCACTCATTTGTTCTGGATCTAAACCATTCATACCAAAGGAACAACTTCTGTCCACAGAAGGTGCGATATTCCTGGCTACATTCGACAATAGGAGTAGTCACTGTGATGGTAGGAATGGTTGAAATTGAGGTGGAAGGGCCACTAGCCCCATGCATTAATGGTGGTATGTTAGGAACCACAATGGCTGGAATGGGGCCACCACTAGTGGGTAGTAGACCAGTAGTAGTGTGTGAGTTAGTCTAGTGGAAGGGATAACTGGAATGATGGGTGGAATAGAAACAATCCCACTATCAACCCAACCCTGCCTAAAAGGGGTTAGGAGTTGCGCTAACCATGGGGCTAGATGGGGTAGTGAACAAGGTAGGTTCGGATAGATGGGAATTCGAATAAGAGTCAGAGGTAGTATATGGTTTTGAAGGTGGTGAAGGACATAGAATATGGATCCAACAATGATATTTCAAGGAACCTAACTAAGGGGCATGCCCACTAATCTATGTGAGTAGCGTGGTGGATAAATAATGATGTGGTGGTGTGCTGTGTAATGAATGTAGGCGTAAGAGTGTTAAACGTGGGCTCAAAAATCCAACTACAACTGAGTATTGAAATGGAGAGCGTACAAATGGTGCCTCACAGGCCAAAAAGAAAGCTCTAAAACCAAACTGCAACATTGTGACAACATGCAAGTCTACAACAAAGTGGCCAAAAATCCAACAAGCATCACTACCTAGAAAGAAAATGACACACTAATCATATGGGGTATGAGTTCCAACAAACTCGTAGCTACAAGTTGGAAGCCCATCATAAATTGTATCCTCTGTAGGGTGATGAAATCCCAGTCAAACAATATGAAATGTAATAAAAATAGGCTTAGATAATTCCACTACTGAGAGGGACCTCAGGTATAAGAGCCCTAGATAGAATGGAAACTAGGCTACCTTGTTCATGACATGTCCAGATTGGTTTACTCGCACTTCAGCCCTTTGGCCCTCGACACCCGGTATACTCTGGCATGTATGAGGAGGAATATGAAGGGTTAGCCTTTGGTACAGGATGGAGTGTGGTACTCCGCCCTGACTTCCAGAACCCCTTTGTTGTAACTTTCTCCCGCAGAGCAGGGGGCCCTCTGACGGACTGGTCATGACTGTTTTAACAAGTACAAGAGGATTTTGGTATCCTAATGGATAACAACTATGTCTCAAATGTAAGTGACAAAGGGGATTTTTTTGGATGCCTATCCTCAATGTCCTAACTTAGCAACAAGATTGTTTTGGTCCTCAAATGAGGTTACAATGTTGGTTGAGTTAAGTCAATTTTTTAGGCTAGCTTGGATTCATGAACCAAGCGTTTTAATTTAGGATGTGAGATGTGTGCACATGTGATGTGTATAAATCCCAATGATATCATGGTCGAGACACAAAAATGTAGATAAATAACAGTAAATGACACCAAATATCCTGCAAAATCGCAACTAATTCTTCCAGAAAATAAAATATACATAAGTAAATGAGTGCATAAGGAACTGATCTGGTTGTAGGAAACACACAGGGGGTCTCAACTAAAAATATCGACTAAAGGGGCCCACATACAAGGAAATTAGAACCAAAAAACAAACCAGGGGGCTGTAATGGATTAGATTTGGATAAACAGTTCGATAAGGGTAGAACACAGATATGGGGTTTGGAACAAGGATCTCAAACACCAAAAATGACTGAAAACCTACAGGTCACACCAGTCGAAGAAACAGGTGAGATCGAGGTCGCACAGAACTATGAAATAGTGGAGATTTCTCCCCTACTATGTGCAAAAGCACCTACCCTAGATCAACCATATCAGAGAGTAGATTCCAATGGTGCGAAGTTCCTTTCAACCTCGACTTATAATAATAACTAAAAATAAGAAAGAACAAGAATATTTTTTATGATTTTGATTTTATTTTCTAACTAACAAAAAATAACAATAATAGGTATACATTTCTTTGAATTGGGCCACTGTAGTCGTTCGAGGAAATGGTCCCACGGCTCCATGGTTTGGCTCTCCAATGTTCTCCACTAGTGGTTGTCAAATAGGGGGAATGCATCCAAATGGGTATTGATTAAGCTCAACATACACCATGGGAATGATATGGAAACATGTGATGATAATGGAGAAAGGATCAAGAGTGAATGAATGGATGCCAAAAGTTCAAAAGTGTGACCAAAAGGGTTTGTGGTGAGACCTTCACAATGTATTTATAGGATGGTCCAAGGTTTTTCTCCCCATTGAGAAATATCTTGAAGTAATGACTTCAATATCCATCTGACCGGAGGATATTCTTGAAGGAACATACAACTTCACTTCATGGAATATGATGATGATCTTCTACAAACCTCCATTGATGGAATCCCCTCCTCATGAGAGACCTTTCTTGCTACGATAAATGGAAGAGAAGAGCAGCCCAATTTCAAAATACTTTGGCATGATTGCATCCAAGAAGAAGGGCACATCCAGAACAAGATGGTGAGCACTAAGGAAGAGAATATTTCCCTCACGACAAGAACCAAGAAATGAAGAAAACCCTTTTCTCCCAAGAACACTTTCTATGCAAATAAGAAGGAGATCCATAAAGGTTTGGACAAATAAAAAACTAATGTTTTTTAATTGTAAAAAGTAATGCCACTTCATACGGGATTGCAATACAAGGAAAAGAAAAGAAGGAAAAATACATGCCTCCACCATTGTAGAAGGAGGTGAACATTCTCAAGAGAAATCATCCAAGGAAGAGGATGATCGAAAGGAATATTTCCTTTAGTGAAGAAGAGAATTCTCTCTTGGTTTCAAGGGATCCTTATTCCCATGTAAATACACACTCTCTAGTGCATGCATTAAGTTTTCTTTTTGTAGTGTTTAAATTTGCGGTGAATAAAGAAGGACTCCACCTATCTCTACAAGGGTGCAGAGATCAAGAGGGATTCCACACAAAAAACAAACATGAGTACCATATTTGTTTATTTTCTGTTATAAATTAGATCTAAAAATTTGTTTTATGTTTCATGACTGTCATATAGATCTGTATTCCTAGACTTTGAATTGTGTTTAGCATATACATTATTTTTTCTATCTTTATTGGCATGTTATCAATCTCATGAGTCCAAATTTTGTGATATGATATAGGACCGATATAATAATTATGTAGGATTTATATATACTCATATAGGACTTATATAAGTCTAAAAACATCCTCCATAAAACATGAGTTTTATGGAAGCATGACTGTTTCATAAACTATGAACATAAGACTACATGGTGGGCTAGATAGAGGGCTTCATGCTTACCTTATGAGATATGAACATGGGGTTGTATATTTCTTTCATAAAATTATTTTTTGACTAAGGTATGACTGATATAGGACAGATAGAGGGGTCCATGTCAGTACATAATATTATAATCGGTTATTATAAATGGGTTGGTCAACATATGTACATAACTATGTAAATATTTATCAGTATAATGAGAGTATTCCATGTGAATAATATGAAATGATTCTAACAATTAGAATAATTTGTATTATAGGGAAAAATAATATTCCCTTACATAAAAGTAAATAAGTACATGAATGTAGAGTCATTCCAATGGTTGATCTTGAAAGAGAATAATTCGGGAGGTTCCTATGTCTTTTGAGAAGCAGACAAAATATATGGCTTAATTCTATTCTGATAGATGTGAAGACTCTTGAAGATATTCTATATTATTTAGATTCATGTTCCAAATAAGAGATTAATATATATATGAGAATAATTCTTTATGATAGAGGACCCATATTATGATTCTCACATTTACATGGTGAGAGGGAGTTGCTAGTCTCGCTAGATCCCGAAGAACTAGTCACAACTAGTTGATGTACCTCCTGCAAAAAGGAGATATGCATGATGCTCATATTCAGAAGGAAGATGAGAAATGTATTCAAGAATCTTTATATGATTCTTATTATTAGTAGTGTGTAAGTCACCAAACAAATATTTTCCTCATTTAAGGAAAATGTGCAGTAAAAGAGCCTAAAGAGTTTCAGGATGTTGGACTACAAATCCATGGCCACACATATGAAGGTAAATATGAAATTTTATATTTCTTATTTCATATTTGGAGGATATCAATTCAATTAAGATGTATTAGGTTAGTCATAGGTCCCGAGATCTTTTATGTGTTTTGCGGTTTGTACATAAACATGTATAAAGCATGTGTTGTGGTACCTACTATGTACAAGTGTATGTGGACTCAGATATGTCTTGATCAGTAAAATAGAGTTTCAAAGATATATGAAATCTGAATAGTATAGTGATTTATGAATATCACATGTGTTTCTCTAGACAGAGCATGTTGAAAAGTAGTAACTATTTTGAGGGTTCTAGTCTGTTATATTCAATATATGATACATTTCCATAGATGAGTAGCAGTACCAACATTATTACTAAGACTTTATCTGGGGCAAGCTTGGTATAGTACATAAGAAACTGCACCAGTTGAAGAGGGAGTATTGATGTGTATTCATAGATGGAAGTATATAAATTCCCCACCAATTAGTCATAGTACATGACTTAGGCATCTAAGGGTTGTGATACCTTGTGGAGAGAATCCACATGAGCAGAGACATGGTCAAAATTATCAGAGACTATTTATAGTCTGGACTGTTAGAGAACAATTAAAACCTCTCAGAGAGACAGTTGGGGTGCTGCAAATATAAAGAGAAGGATCACTGAGAAAGTGATAATTACTTGAAGAACATCACAGAGAATGGCAAGCTCATAGAGAACTTCTCCAAATAACATAAGATTCAACAAGTCAACAAATGTTGAAAAGTGAAAGAAAATATAAGTCTTTCTTTCTGCATGTTATTACATATTTGTTATATAATGTTGTATGTGATGGATTTAAAATCCATGGTTTCTAGTTTAGAGAAACTTTATTTTGGATTGGATCCAGATGATGTTACTTTGTGTAAGTAGCTAGTTGGTCTTTGAGTAGACCTGTTGTATTTTATGATTACTACTAAGCATATGTTTGAGTATATTTGAGGTACATTAGAATAGGCTCTTTATTGTATTTGATACATGGAAGACCTATTGTTTGATTGTGTTATCCAGCTATTTTTTTATCCGAGATATGTAATGTAATTTGAGGCTAGTACTACAAGAGCTAAGTGTATTGTGGCTAGTACTACAGAAGCAAGATGTATGTCTAAGAGTACTATAGAAGCAAAATGTGTTTTGCAGATAGTACTACATACTGAGGAGTAGTGTAGCTTGGGAAGCTACCTACTAGGATGAAATAATTGAGCCTATAGTCATTAGGTGTTAATATTCAAGCTTTCTCGAAAACCCTATATGTGTTTTATGATAAAACACATTCTAGATGAAATTTTAGTTCATTGATGTCATGGTCATGAGTTCTGATACATAGGTAACGATGAGAAGATTGCAAATTTGTGACAATCCTCTATTTGTGATGAAGTTTAAACACTTTCGAGATAATATTGGTATGGAAAAGAATGTATCCCTCGCTGAGAGGGAGTGTGAGACAATAAGATATGCTTCTTACGGGAAGACCCAGTGTAAATAAGATAAATATTCCATGAATGAAATATAATATAAAATGATAAAAGATATCAGATCTGATGATTTACAATTACATTGGTATGGCTTAATATAAGCCTTATCATGCCTTTTTAAATGAAAGGGTACATCTCTTTACTTTTTCCAATTAATTAATTAATAATTTATATTTATTCATTATTAATGATTAATATTAATATATATTAATATTGATACTTAATGTTTATATATAGTTATATGTCTTATTAGGTTATATATATTTTTATATAACATTTCCTTTCTCTTAAGGGAAGCTTTGTCATCAAAGCTTATTTA
Organism: Pseudotsuga menziesii; assembly: GCA_001517045.1. Taxonomy (NCBI): domain Eukaryota; kingdom Viridiplantae; phylum Streptophyta; class Pinopsida; order Pinales; family Pinaceae; genus Pseudotsuga; species Pseudotsuga menziesii. The sequence continues at coordinate 64,280 of LPNX011067621.1, forward strand.
AGACACAACTTACATATGATTTCTTGCTTGTAGTGTCATCTCTCGATCTTTTGTGTTAATTTTTGTGACACTTGAATAAACATGATGATACGAGTTGTGAATACCCATGAAAAAATGTTGCATTGTTCGTGAAGTGGTCCATCCAAGATCTATCTTCATTGGACTTATATTTGTAGATCGCTTTGTTGGATGGAAATTCTTGTTTTCTGCTTAGCTTGTTCATTTTTTTTCTTTCTCTTCTGAAATCATAACTCCTTTGTTTATGTTCATTTTGACCTTGTCTTTGGTCTAAATGCTTTTTGTAATTTGGGTGCCAATAAGGAGTTCTTGTTGTTTGTTTTTTGTTGGATTGAATTCCTTTTGAACTGTGATGGGGACCGAATTTGTATTTGTTTCTTCTTTCTCAATTTGAATTTTTATTTTTTATTTTTTATTTTTTTATTTTCTGAAGAGTTTGGATGCTTCCTTTTGGATTTGAGCTAGTTTGTTCTCTAATAGATTATTATTATTATTCTGAATCTTCTCGAATAATTTGTCTTGTGATTGTTTGTCATATTTTAACTTCTTGATTTGTTCATCTAGTTCTTGATTAATATTTCTCATATGATGGTTTTCTTCTTGATGTTTTAGTATTCTTCCTTCGAGGTCTTCATTGGAAAGTTCCATCTTCCGACTATTTTTTAGTTTCTTGATTTTTGTTAGTAGTGTCTTGTTATGAATTCTTAGTCGAAATAGTTCTTTTGTATTTCTTTCTCATTTTCCATAGAGTTTTGCAATATATAGCTTGTGCTTCTTTTTAGTGTCGTCATATTTTTGTTGGAGTTAATCCTTCTGTTGTTGATGTCGACATATCTTTGATCCTTGAATTTTTAGATTTCTTTGGATTTGTGTCAATTTATCATATTTTTCCATGATGAGCTTGTTTAAATGATTTATGTATTCTTCTAAATCGGTATCACTTCTATACGGTGTTTCTTCATTATCTTTGAACTTTTTTATTTCATCTTTAAGGTCTTCGTTGTGAATTTTTAATCAAGATATTTCTCCATTCTTAGTTGATAATAATTTCTTGATATATTCATTAGTTTTTTTTTTTTTCAGTTTTTTATTTTTATCTTTTAAGCGACTATTCTATTGTTCTATCAACTTATGAAGAATGATATGCTTACTCATCTCAAATTGTAAATTTTTATTGCTTTCCTTGCAGTATTCTAATTCGCTTTCCAACTTCTGTGATTGCATCTGTGAGTTACCTTGATCATCTTTCAAAATAAAATATTTACCATATATTGGACAGGACCAATTGCCATTCTTAAAAAAAGTCAGATATTGGAATCCCATTTCGCAATAAAGACACTTTGTCCAAAATTTTAATTTATATATAGAATCCATAATTTCTTCAACAAATCCACAATGGGCTTTAATGACTTCTTCAATATCTTTCGATATTTTATTTCTGCTCTTTTTAATATCTTCTTGGTCTTCTTTCTTTGACCTGTTTTTTTGTATGAAATAATAATTGTAATGACAATTATTAATTAATAATAATAATAATTGTTTAATATATATATATATATATATATATATATATTTTAATGGGGAGCACTTAGAACTTTAAAAATAATAATGATAATAAGATATATATAAGGGTCGGTAAAAAACCTATGCGGGTCAAAGACCCAGTTTTGTAGAATCTTCAAAAACATATTGGCCACAAGCCAAAATATGCCCAAGAAGGGGCTCTAATATCAATGAAACATTAAAAATATGTTTCTTACGGGAATACAAGTGTAAATAAGGTAAATATTCGAAAAATGAAATATAATATAAAATGATAAAAGATATAAGATCTAATAATTTAGAATTACATTGGTATGGCTTTATATAAGCCGTATCATGCATTTTCAAATGAAAGGGTACATGTCTCTACTTTTTCTAATTAATTAATTAATCATTTCTATTTATTGATTATTAATTTATAATTATTAATATTAATAATTAATATTGGTACTTAATGTTTATATATATTTATATGTCTTATTATATATATATATATATATATATATATNGTGGTGTACTTTATTGTGTAAAGTAGATATACTATGTGATATATGGCTATTCATGGTCAACAGGTGCTACAAGTCTCCTTTAGTGATTAGCTACCCCTAGAGTGATTTAATTTAGCAAGTGACTATATGACCTGGGGTAATACATATGATCATAGGTATGGAAACAATCTTATGAGTATGATATGATATAGATGATTAATGAATGAAAACACATATTGACCATGAGAGATAAATAATACAAGAACATAGATGGAGAGAGAATTCCAATTGCCCATGTTGCCACTAAGTGAACTCAAATTGATAATATATCACTTGAGTATTAGTTATGGTAAAACAAAAGTTCAGTTAATTAAGGAATCAACTCCTTAATTTATGCAAGTTGTTGTTGGAAATAAACAATGATGGAGAAGAACTAGTTTTGTTCAGTTACGTTCAGCTGCATGTAGTTCCATTTAGTTCAGTTCAGTTACATGTTGAGTAAATTAGTTGTCATTGATGTCAAATAAGTTATCAAAATTCAAAGATATGGTGGCAGACTAAAGGTTGCAGGTATCCAAAATAACAAAGGAATAACCCTGTTACAGGTTGCAGGGTGAATGCCAAACTAATAACCCTATGTAAAGTTGAAGTTGAACGACCGAGATCGATCATCCAATGTTGTTGTTGAATGAACTAGCGCAAAGGTTAAACACGTACAAATTGATAAAGTTCCATGAAGGATTAAGATTGGATGACAAAGGTTAGTCCCGTCCTAGATCGAGCGGCTGAGGACCAGTTCCACAAAATATAAGAAGAAGGATGAAGTTTCACAACAATCAATATTAGATGACTTATATCAGTCCTGCACTAGATCCAACAAATAAGGATTAATTCCAACAGTTAGGTGGAAAATCCAAAGTTCTGTAAAAGATCAAGATCGGACGACTAGGATGAGTTCCACTAAAAGAGATCGATGGTGCGGAAGAAAAAATGAGGAAAGGGAATTGCGAAAGTAACGTTTAAATATTTTATGAACTCGTAATACAAAATATTGAAGGTTAGGAAAGACTCTGCAAGAGATTGATAGTGTGGAAGAAATATTGCTGAAAGAATCTTGTAGAAAGGAGCTTGCGGAAAGGAGCTTGCAGAAAGGAGCTTGCGGAAAGTGGAGATACGATTTGAGGAAATATTGCATCCCGCATCTCACAAAATGGAGATCGGTGATCAAGAAGAAGCATGATGAAGATCAACAATGGAAAACTGACTTCCACATCCCATAGCATAGAAAGGAGTTTGCATAAAGGAAAAAGAGGATAGTCGACATCCTGCAATCTGGAGATTGACACTCAAGAAGAATCCCGATGGAGATCAATGGTGGGGAATCATTGAAACATAAACTTCGTACATAAATACAATTTAAAAAAGGAAATTTGTAGAACAGATCAATGGTCCGAAGAGATCCATACAAAAGATCAACTGCCCGGATTGTATCTAGTGAAGAATATTACAGATGCACTAGAAAATGATAAACAAGGCTACGGAAATGAATTTTGAGTTGTGGGAAGAATGAAACGTTTCCTCTGATAAAGTGATGCGATGATTGAACGTGTAGATGATGATTGTTCGTTTCTGTAAATAAAAAATCATGATCGAAAAAGAAAGAGCGTATCTATGGATATCTGCGTTGATTAGAAATAGGTATAGGGTATTTAAATAAATGAATGTGTAAAGAATTAAGTGTCTCTGTTAGTAAGCTTTAAAAATTCCAAAGTGAATAGTTTACAACTGTTCCAAAAGACTAAGAAAATCATATCAAGGTGGCAGGGTGTTGCTAGGGCAGTCCATAGTTCTACAGGGGGTCAAAGCCTCCTTCTAGTCGTAGCTGGAGAACAGGGTGTTGTAGCATCTTTGTCTGTTGAAGCAGGAAGAAAACCATAAGGGTGTTGTAGCATCCTAGTCTATAGTTGTAGGAAAAACCATAGGGGTGTTGTAGCGTCCTAGTCTGTAGTTGTAGGAAAAACTTAGGGTGTGTTTTGCATCCTTTCTATAGTAGCAGATAATTTTTTTTGTAAAATTCATCTTATTAATGAGTTTGTGTTGGTGGTTTTCTCTTTGAGGTTTCCACGATAAAATATATCTCTTAATTGTTGATTTTTGTGTATTTTATTTATAAAAAGGAAATACTGATTCACCCCCCCTCTTATTATTGTGGGATAAAACAACAATTGGTATCGGAGTAGGTTCCTTCACAACAACTTAACAACTGAAAGGAATATACCATCCAAAAATCACAATGGATCAACGAGAAGGATTGGCCACTAACAAAACTCCACTATTTATCAGAGAAAATTATGCTTATTGGAGTGTAAGAATGAGGTATCATCTGATGTACCTGGGATGGAAGGTTTGGGAAGCAACAAAAAATGAGCTTAAAATAGGAAACCAATACCCTATGAATACAGTTGAACTAGGTGAATATGAAGGTAATGCCAAAGCCCTAAACACAATCTTAAATGGTTTAACAGATTCAGTGTTTACTAAAGTTATGCAATGCACATCTGCCAATCAAGATTGGGACAAGTTGAAAATTATCTAAGAAGGAGAATCAAAAGTCAAACAATACAAACTTCAAACGTATAAAGGTCAATTTGAAAGTCTTAAAATGAAATAAGAAGAAAATATTGGTGAATACCTTCTTTGTGTAGATGAAGTTGTTAATGCGATCAGAGGGATTGGAGGAAAATTACAAGAAGAAGAAGTGGTAAGCAAGGTATTAAGAACATTACCAATGAGATATGATCCAAAGGTATCAACCTTAGAATAAAGAGATGATATTAAAAATGTAACAATGGACAGTTACATGGAATTCTCACTGCATATGAGATGAGAACATGACAAAATGGATCTTCAAGAAAAGAAGCATATTTTAAAGCCTCCTTAAAAAATCAATCAGAAAACCCAAATAATGAGGAAGCTCTTTTCATTAATAAACTCGAGAGAGGGACTGGAAAATACAAGGGGAAGTTACCATTAAAGTGTTTTAATTTTGGAAGGATTGGACATTTTCCCACTAGATGCACCTACACTAAACAAGATGAGAATGAATATAAGGAAACTTCAAAGTTCAAAAAGGGTAAACCAAGAAACAAGAAAAAACCATATGAGAAAAGGAAAATTGTGTACACCATAGAAGACATTGAAGATTCAGATGGAAGTGAAGTTGAAGAAATTAAAGTTTTATTTATGGGTATAGATACTCAAGCCTCAAATAGTGATTCAGATACAAAAGGAGAAGTAGACCTAAGAGCTGAACTTGTTAGCAACCTTGAAGAACTTGAGAAATGTAGGAAAAAGAACAGACAATCAAATCTTATTATCAGTAAGTTGGAAGCTCAACTTCTAGATGCCAAAAAGGTTGAGGAGGACCTAAATCTACAACTCAAAAGAAGATGATAAGAGTCTGAAAAGTTTGCAGAAGAAATCATGCAATTTAAGAGAAAACTTGATGAAGAATCTATCAAATCAAAGTTTGAGAATAGCTCAAGGATTCTAGATGAAATTTTAAGTAGCCAAATACCATCAAGTGATAGGTCTAGTTTGGGGTTCGTTAAAGAGAAGAAGCCAGAGATTTTTTCTATCACAAATCAAGAAGGAAGCAAGAAAAGCTATGTTGAAATACTAAAGACTCTAGCTAAAAAGGAAAGAAGCAAGAAACTAGGATTAAATTCTCAAGATAAAAATATAAATAATATAGCACCCAAGAGACCAAATAGATATCCACAGATATTTTTAGGTCATTTCTTTTCTTGTAATAATTTTGGTCACAAAGCCTTAAATTGCAAAACTGAAAGAAGGGTTTCTGAATACAAGAAGAATTCATCAAGTAATAAGATGAAGAAAAATAAGAATTTTTTTACACTACTCCAAAAATATGATATAGAATGTTACAAGTATAATAACCATGGACATATGGCAAGAGATTGTAAAATGAAGACTCCTACAAGGAATAATGTTGAAATCAAAATGCAGAACACCAAACAAAAGAAGTATTGGAAAGAGAAGGAAGAAATGGAAAGTTCCATGATTTCTTTATGTGCAACCGAAAGCCAAAAATTATGGCATTTGGATAGTGGTTGTTTAAAACATATGACCGGTGAGTCAAGCAAATTCATAACACTAAAAGATAATAAGGGAAAATCCACGTTTGGAGACAGTCTGTCTTCCAAAATAATCGACAAAGGAACAATTGTTGTCAATAGCAAGATCAAAGCAGAAAATGTTTTTCTAGTTGAAAACCTCAAGCCTAATCTTCTTAGTGTGAGTAAAACATGGGACCAAGGACACATTTGTATCTTTGACTCAGAAAAATATGAAATCAAGAAGAAGAAATCAGGAAGGTCGTTGGCATTGCTATGAGAAATACAAATAATGTATACACCTTGGAAAATGAAAACCAGTAATCTACTTAAGTATGGTAGAATAAAGTTGGTTATGGAACAAAAGGTTGGGACATTTAGGTTTTGAGAATCTTTCCAAAATAAGCACGAAGGAACTTGTAAGAGATTTACCAAAAATTGTAGTTCCTCTAAATTGTGTGTGTAAACATTGTCAACATGGGAAGCAAACTCGAGCCAATTTTAAAATAAAAGAACATATGACCTCACACCCTCTGGAAATAATACACACATACCTATGTGGACCAACCATAACTAAAAGCCTAAAAGGAGATCGCTATTTCATGTTTCTCATTGATGATTACACAAGGATGACCTGGGTGGCATTCCTCAAAGAAAAATCAGAAGCTTTTGAAAAATTTAAAATCTTCAAAGCAATGGTTGAAAATGAGTCGAGTATGAAAATCAAGTGTCTTAGATCAGATAATGGGGGATAATTTACCTCAAATGAATTCAATGATTTCTGTGAAGGTCATGGAATTAAGAGGAAATTTTCAGCTGCAAAATCTCCTCAGTAGAATGACGTTGTTGAAAGGAAAAACATAATAGTCCAAGAAGCTTCTAGAACTATGCTCAATGAAGCAAATCTGTCAGATTCATTTTGGAGAGAAGTTGTATACAAAATTGTCTAGATACTTAACAGAGGAAAACTCAGAGTGAATAAATATAAGACCCCCTAAGAATTGTGGTATGGAAGACTAGCCTCAGTCAAATATTTTAAAGTGTTTGGCAGTAACTGTTACATCAAAAGAAGCGATGATGACCTTGGAAATTTTGACTCTAGGACTGATGAAGGAATCTTTTTAGGATACTCATCCACCAAAAAGGCATATAGGTGTTACAATAAAATGTTACATAAAATTGTAGAATGTGCTAATGTGAAAGTAGATGATATAAAACCAAGGAAAGAGAAAAATATTGACAGTATTGAAAATACATGTGATGATGAAATAAAAGACTTGAAAAAGGATGAGAGCATTCATAACGAAGAAGAAGACAAAGAGAAGGAAGATACACAGGAAGATGATGAAGACTTCCCTAGACCTGACACTAAAACTCCTTCTAGAAGGGTACAAAAGGATCTCCGGATCCACAAATCATGGGTGATACAAATGTTGGAGTCAAAACAAGAAGACAACTACCAGATATGGAACAAGCCCTACTCTCAATAGTAGAACCCAAGAAATTTATAGAAGCCAGAAAAAGTGATGAATGGGTCAAAGGCATGAATGAAGAACTAGATCAGATTAAGAAAAATGAGACCTGGGAACTTGTCCCAAGACTTGAAGATAAGAACATTGTAGGAAACAAATGGATTTTCAAAAACAAGTTCAATCAAGATGGACAAGTAATAAGGAACAAATCAAGATTGGTTTGTAAGGGGTATGCCTAAGTGGACTGTATTGATTTTGAAGAAACTTATGCTCCTGTAGCTCGACTTGAAGCAATCAGAATGTTTTTAGCACTGTCATGGCATAAAAACTTCGAAGTATATCAAATGGATGTCAAGTCTGCATTCCTGAATGGAAAACTAGAAGAAGAAGGGTATATTGAATAGCTTGAAGGGTTTCTATTGTTTGAAAACACATATTATGTCTGTAAACTGAAAAAGGCACTCTATGGTATCAAACAAGCTCCAAGAACATGGTTTTCAAGACTATATAGTTACTTAAAACAACAAGGTTTTAAAAGAGGAGTCATTGAAAGTAATATTTACCTAAAAATTGAAGATAAATATATGATCATTGTTGTTGTCTATGTGGATGATATCATTTTTTGAAGCAATATTCAAATCCTAAGTGTAGACTTTTCCTCTGAAATGAAGAAAGAATTCAAAATGTCAATGTTGGGTGAATTGACATTCTTCTTGGGATTGCAATTCTACCAAACAGACGAAGGAATATTCATCTCTCAAACTAAGTACATCAAAGATATGTTGAAATTTTTAAAAATGGAAGATTCCAAACCTATTGGTACTCCTATGTTCACTGGTTGTAAGTTAAGTAAGGATGATGAATATCTGGAAGTAGATCATACCATGTTTAGATCCATGATTGGTAGTCTGCTATATGTGATAGCCACAAGCCCAGATGTGATGCAAGCTATTGGATTGGAGGCTAGATTCCAGTTAGCTCCCAAAGAAACACATGTAACAATAGTAAAAAGGATTTTTAAATATATAAAAAGTACCATGGAGTATGGTTTATGGTATCCAAAAGGACACGATTTTACTTTGAAAGCGTTTACTGATCTAGATTGGGGAGGAAGTGTTGATAATAAGAAAAGTAATAGTGGAGTAGTATTCTTTCTGGGAAATTTTTTAGTATCATGGTCAAGTAAAAAAAATCCTCCATTTAACTCTCTACAACAGAAGCAGAATATATTGCTGCAGCATCATGTTGTACTCAGGTTATTTGGATGAAACAAAACCTAGAAGATCTACTTGTAAAATATGAACATCTAATAGTGATCAACTGTGATAACAATAGTGCTATAAATATGTCTAAAAATACTATCATGCATTCTAAGACAAAACACATGCCAATCAAGTATCACTATCTAAGATAACAGGTATCTCAAAAAGATGTCAGATTAGAATACATTGTCACAAAAGAACATATTACTGACATTTTCACCAAACCAATACCTAAGGAAGCCTTTGAGCGTCTTAGACAGAAGATGGGAGTCATTCCTTTACAAAAGCACTAAAAGAAGGAAGCACAATCTCAGGGGGAGATATGATGACAGGGGGAGCTATCAGATAGAGAGGTCCCTTTGTCATTGGTGTCAAAGGTGGAGAATGATTAAATATCTTGCCATCAATGCCAAAGGGGGAGATTATTGAGTAAATTAGTTGTCATTGATGGCAAATCAGTTATCGAAAGTCAAATTTATGGTGGAAGAATGAAGGTTGCAGGCATAGTTGGAATTTGATGGGAATTTTTCCTGTCAGAGGGCATTTTGCCTGTCAATACAGGTAATTTTTTTACAAAGCCGTATAATCAAATGAGAAAATAAGTAATCTAAATGTATTTTTGAGGTTTGAAAAGTTTTGTAAAAAGTCATTAGTTTGGGTTGTCCAGCTGGAAGCCACGACCCAACCTAGGGTAACCCAGGGACCACGATAACAAATTTAAACCTAGTCACTAACTTCCATAGTGTGTGACACTGTCTACATGGATTTAGCATTTATGCGTATGCAGGATGACGATTCTCGAGTTGCCTATGTAGCCACGCCAGGGCCAAAATTTAATGAAGGAATTTAATCCTTTTGCCATCTCCATCTACCACATTGCACGTGAGTAAGGGCCCAGCCGCGACCCGCCCATGGGTTAATCGTGATATTGGTAAATTGCAATTTGGTAATGGATTGGAGCTTGGGATGGGGACCTCTAAGTCAAAGAGCCAGAGTGTGCACTACTTCTGTGCCTCATTCTAGTGCCCTGTACCACATAATTGCAAGTTGAAAGATTCAAGGAAACTATCAAACTCTTTCCAGTTCTTCACTCATTAGAAAGGATGGTTGTATATATTATGATTCAATGCTGAAATCTCAGGCTGGAAAATGTTTATTCTCTTGTAGCACCGAGTCACCGAATTGCAAGCTACAAGATTCAGGAACACTACCAAACTCCAGTGCCACTACCATCGACTCACGAGTGCAAGCTGTAGCTACCATTGTCAACTTCAAGGTGATCTCCTCCAAGGATCCAAGCTCCACTGGTAAGTATTAATTTCTCCAATATATATCCTTGTAGGTGTAACTTGTAAGTAGTAATCGTAATTTAATTCCATCTCTAGCACAATTTGAAATAGATAGTCATAAAATTGTAGGAATGATACTGTAGTCTGTGACTCCTAATTACCCTGTAACACACGTCTCAAATTTGAAACCTTCAGCTTATGAGCACGAAAATGCATCTTCGATTGATGAATTCCACTAAAAACCCTTTCTCAACCACAGATCAGACGAATATTTAAATGTCTTGATGTTGATAATGATTCTATGTTCCAACTTCCATATACTAACTGCAAGAAGCAGAAACCACCCTCCTAAGTTTTGGCCGAAACAGGATTAAAAATACTAGGATCTGTCACTTTGGGGATTATACAATCCTGGATAGGAATATTATGATCCCAGATTCTCAACTTTGATACCTTGATATTTTGGACATGGAAAATCATCTTCAATTAATGAATTCCATGAAAAAAAATTCTAAAATAAAAATACCCTTTCTCAACCACATATCAAACTAAGATCTAGATGGGTAGTGGGTACATTTTGATTATGTTCCATGTTGGGTAGATGGGTAGTGATTTATGAAGGCTAATGCAATAAGCAGAAACCACCCTCCCAATTTCTGGCTGAAACATGATTGAAACTCCTAACACCTGCCACTTTATGGATTCTCTGGTAAATTCCTCCATAGAAATCTTGAAATCCCCATTTTCAATTTGGAAACCTTGGGTTTTTGATAATGAAAATCCCCAGTATGTGTCTATTAGTTCTTGCCAATTAGTTAGGAGCTGATTCTTGTAGTGCCAATATCTACAATCACTAGTTGTTCAGTCATGAGCTAGAAAGTGCAACAAATACCTATACTCTGTACTTGAATCCCCAGTACGTGACTTGCCCTGGATCCCTCGTTCCTTATAGGTGTTTGTGCCATGTTCTCTGTGAATTATACTCCTCTGTGACCCATAATTCATATCCACTACTATATATATACAAATGGGTTCCTACCTAGATTGGATTATGTGAATGGATAATTACTTATGATTCCCCTATTGATGAGGATGGATTATATGACAAAGACTGAGTTGCAGTTACGCTTTTCAGGGGGATAATTCCAGTCAGTGATGGGGGGTTTCATTAGTTAGTTATTAATTGATCAATTTATTGGACATAGGGGTTAACTTCGAAACCTTGAGTTACTGAATATGGAAATGCATCTTCAATTGATGAATTCCATTGAAAAACCCTCTTTCAACCAAATATCAAACCCAAATTTGGATGAGTATACACTGGTTATAAACTTAAATGTTCCATACGGTAATTTAGTAACTCCACTGGAAGAAGTAGAGACCACCCTCCCAATTTTTGGCTGAAACAGGATTCAAATTCCAGAAACCTCTCGATCTAGGTATTATTCAGTATAATTTATACTAAAATCCTGAGATTCTAAACTTTGAAACCTTCAGCGTCTTAGCATGGAAATGCATCTTCTTCAATTGATGAATTTCACTGAAAAACTCTTTATCAACCAGAAAAATATTTATATTGGTATACGTTGGTTATATGTTCTAAATTACACTTGTATTATGTCTAAGTAGCAATTTATGAACTACTGCAAGATGTAGAAACCACTAGTAATTGTTTGTCTCCAAGCAAATCCAATGTAATACAAAATTCAACAAGGCTATTATTCAATATTTAAACCTTATTACCTCCTTCTCATATGTCTACTTGAAAACCTCCTAGGTCATGCATTTAGCTTATACTTTGTCTAAGTCAATTGGCAATGTCAAATATTGTGCTAAGTGATAACTGAAGCTGAGGCACTTCTGCCCTTCAAATGACCTGGATTCTTGAAGGAAATAGATCTATAATTTGAATCAATCTACCATTGTTGCTTTTGCCCTTGAATTGCTCGATCCGTTGCTGAAACAACTATGGTTAACATTGGAATTCTGAATTTTTCCAACATTCAACAAAACTGCACAAGTCTCTACTACCATCGCTTGATCCTTCTTGGGGATCCTTTAGTATATAAATCGTGCTTGCATGTTTTATTTATATGCCAAATGTCAAGTATTTTATGAACTCCAACGTCTCATGACCGTTCAATTTCTATACTCTTATGCCCATTGATTCTTATTCACTAACTAAACTATCTATTCATGAACCCCACTTCCAAGTTCCCACAGAAATTATTACCACAAATACTAATGAGTGGATGCCTGAGAGATTAAAATAGGGTCCACGATCTAGCTATTGGTATCAATCAAAGTTTGCTACATTTTTTTTTCAGTTCGTTGGTGTAAAGGTTGGAGGCTAAACCTCTAACCTAACCTTGGTTTTGGCTTTGAATTATTACTCCTCTTTCATTGAGAAAGCTGCTCTTATCAATGTGAAAACAAGTGCATGTTTACACAGTTCATGGATGGAGTATCAAACCACTTATTTAACTACTTTCTTTTCTTCTAGTGTGTTATGGATTGATTGCATGAGTGTGACAACACAACTTTATTCATTCAATGCGATAATAAACATACTTTTTCCATTCCTATTAATAAACAAATATATATTCAAATATATGTTTGGTGCATTCTACAGCGTGCTCTGTGAGATTTCATTATAATTAGCTTCAAATACAAAAAAACTTGAAAAGTGCATTTAAAAAATGCTTTCCATAATTATCTTTGAATTTTTTTGCAAATTCACTTTCTCCACTCCATCATACTTTATAGTTCATATTGTTAATCAAACAATGTCAAATATTATACTCAATGATGGACAACAAGTTAAAAAATTATTGGTTTAAATTATATTGCCTTTCTATTTTAGAATGATAGAAAGAAAACACAAAACTCAATAATAAACTATGTACCTCCCACCCCTTCTTAAAACTCACCACTTTGGATGTAGACTTTCCTTTATCATGTAGATCCACAAGCTATTAGATGCATTTTCTCTTTTTAGTTGGAAGCTTTCAGCGTGGGTATCTTTTTCTTGTCTTTTTTTCCTTGCATATGTGTACATTAAATTAATAGTTGCAACCTCCTATTTTGGATATAATGAAAATATGATAATTAGTTGTGGAGGTACCTATGGACTTCCAAGCCATATCAAAGGTGGAAATAAGTGTCATTTATTAAATAAATCAATCTTTATAATTTATTAACTCGAGGTCGTACTCGTTAGTTTGACTTGTTGTATGTTTAGTTTCAATTTTACTGTGCATGTTATTGTGAACTTCTAGTGTGCAAAACAATCCAAGATCTTCATCATCTATTGAGCTGGAGACCCAAGATCTTTGAAATCCCAAAGCTACACAAAAAACAAAATTGCATAGACGTTCAATATCTAAAGGTAGGGATTTGCTACCTTTAGTAGCTCTACCTTGTTTGTCATGTTTTAAATCTTATTTTGCTCTACAAGTATCCACTTTCATCACTTGATCCTTCTTTGGGATCATTACATTATAAATGATATGTGGTTTTAATTGACTAAAAGCATTTAGAAAAATATGGTTCCAAAATATTTAATATTAAAAAACAAGAATTTTGTAAACATAATTAAGGAGAATGAGTGATATCATTGGTTCACCCCTTAAGATTTTGGTATAAGTGAACTTGAGGATCATTCAACATTGGAAGTTGTTTTTAAAGAGGGATGTCACGTGTTTCATGATGTGTCTAAGTACAGTGTTCAAGCAAACGATGATTATGAGCATAATGAAACTGTTTCATAGACTTTCCATTTCCTTTTTCCTCCTCCAATGACTTAGTTTATCTACTAACATCCTCTTGCAATATGAGAGACCAATCATACGAATGCACTATTTAGAGGGTTTTTGGATATATATATATATAGTTGAACCATTTATATTTGTTTTGGAATATGGTGACCTTCTTTATTTATGACTTAAGATCACGACAAAACAACATGATTGTCTCAAAATTCGATATGTATATCTTTGTTTGTATTAAAAAATTACTTCTATGAAAAGTCTGTCAATCCCATCATCTCTATTATTTAAGATTTTTCACATTTAGCATTGATATCAGCAAGTGCATAGTCTAACTAAAGTCTTTGGAAAATTGGTCTTGGTGTTGAAAGTTGAGAACTATCAACATTTTCATTTTGCAAAGAACATTTAAAAAAAATATTTTAATTTTTTTCGTAAGAGTTGATTATTCTATTTATACATTATATTTTAAAATTTGATATTTAATAGTATGTCCAAAAGGTGTTTTTCCAAATAATCTTTTTTATTGATTTAATACATTGCACTTTTTCTAGCTTCAAATATTTTTTATTGTTATTGTTTTGTGTATAGGTAAATTATTTGAATAGAAATGCCTCCTAAAAAAAAGACCAATCAACTTTGTACAAATTTTATGGATATTCTGTAATGTTGAAGCCTTCCAATGATGAAAATATTTCACATATCCTTGACTTGAATGATGAGCCTCATGAAGACATGGATGAAGAGCTTCTTGATGATTTGGGAATTCTTGGTCATGACAAGGAAGGTGGATCTAGTAGTCTGAGGAGAATGAAGACATCCTCAAAATGTGAATTTCGGGAATAGTGGAAAATAAAACACCGTTGGGTGTATAGTATCAATGTTGTTGATGGAAAAACTCGTATGCAGTGCATATTTTGTTAGAATTACAAGGCTCAAGGTCCATGGGGTGTCAGAAATGGATGCAATACAATTCAGTATGATGCTATTATAACTCATTAAAAATATTCTGTTCATCAAACATTAGATCAAAAACATTTGTATGAAACTGAAAGGTTGGAAAAGCCCATTCGAGAACACATAGTGACTATAAATGATGCCAACAAGGAAAGAGTCATAACCACTATGAAGCTAGCATATTTTACTTCATAAAAGGATATTTCAATTGCTACTTATGAAGACCTATGTCATCTTCAAATGCATTTGAAAACACCTAAGATGCCTTCTGAAGTGGAGTACTCTTGTTTTATAAATAGAAAGGTTGCTAGTGGTTTTGTTCAATGTATATCAAATTACCTTGAAGAGGTGCAAGTTAGAAACATGTTAGAAAGCCCATTTTCCTCTATAATGTTAGATGAAATCATAGACCACGGTTTGGAACAACACCTTGTTGTGTATTCAACATATCTAGACTCAAAAGGTTTGGGGTCTCCAATATCACAATTTATGAAAATGATTAGTGTTCCTGATGGTAAGGGAAAGACAATATATGATACAGTCACCGATCTAAAGGAAACAAGGCAGCCGAAAAATGAAAAACTAATTGCAATTTCCATTGATGGTGCTTCATCAATGGTAGGACGTGAAAATGGATTTGTCACATTTCTAAAGAATGATCTACCAAATATGATTGGAACTTATTGTATTGCACACTGCGAGGCACTTGCAACATTAGATGCTTCAAAGAAGATACCCGAATTTTTGTATGTTGAAAAAATAGAAAATAAAGTGTACTCATGGGTTGGAAATTCGGCAAAGAGAAATAATGAATTGATTTCCTTACTAGAGGTAATGTAATTAGAATCCTTACAAGTTCTTCAAATCCATGGTATTAGATGGCTATATAGAGGTCAAGTAGTTGAAAGACTTGTTACATTGATTCCTGTCATTTTGAGCTTATGGAAGAAAGAAAGAAATAACTCTTGGTATCATAAGATAAGAATTCTCTTAGTTCAGTTTTGTTTAAATATGCTTGCTGATGTTTTGATGGAGTTGAATAATATAAAAAAATATTCCAAGAAGATAATGTGGATGTCACATCACTTTGAATAGCCATTGATCATACATTAAATACTCTTCAAAGATACTTCTATAGGCCAGATTCTTTTGCAGAAGGTGCAGTGCATCTTACTAAATTCTTAGAATATTCAAAAGATGGATTTCTCGAAAATATTGACAAAGAGAGGAATACACATAAACATGACTTGCTATATATTCCAGTACAAGATGAACAAATTCCACAACCAATGGCAACTTTAATCAATGGCTCCCTTGAAATTTGCATACAACTTACAAGGAATTATGTCTAAGCATTGGTTGAGAGATTTAATTCAATATTTCCAGACATTCATCTCTTTAATGCAGCGAGGTTATTTAGTCCTTGCCATTATCCATCAGATCTCTATATGAGAGAAACTAATGCAAAGCATTGGCTTGAGAGAATATTTTCACATTTGCAACATAAAACCTTGAATGAAAGTGAAAATGTACCATTGTTTGACATTGCTGCTTGTAAAAGAGAGTTGTATGAATTTATTGATGTGCTTTATCTAAATGGAGAAAGACTTCCAATGAAAGATGCATGGAAATGATTTTCTCAAACAAAAGATTGGCATTCTATATATCCACATATGTTAAAATTATGGCAAGCAGTGCTTGTGCATGTGAACAAGGCTTCTCTAAGAAAAATATGATTAAGTATATAAAGAGAACAAGATTGCCAATTGCTACACTTGATGCATTAATGCGTATATCATTAATAGGTCCTCATATATCGGCAGTGGATTGGGAACGAGTTTATGAGATTTGGCATAATGCAAATGAAAGAAGACTTTATGACATGTGAGATTTATCAAAATTTATGTCTTTTTTTATATTTATTTTGAATAGATTTTATACACATGTAATTTATTTTTTTATTTTTGTTGTTTTACATTCCAATTTCAATTGTGTATACTTATAATGTATGAAACACTAATGTTATTTCTAGACTTATGCAATGTACAAATGCTATTAGTTACATGGAGGTGCTATTAGTTACATGGATGTATATCATTTAAGCATTATTTATTATATCCTCGGCATTATTTCAAAGACATATGGTAAGTTTCCTTTTGTTCCAGCACTCAACAAGAAAAGATTGTTCCAGCATTCCAACACTTAGTAAGAAGGGATTCTTTTCTTGCAATGTGGAATATAAAGCAAATCAAAGTTATCCCATGAAAGGGTATTAGCATGTGTTAATGATTTTGTATGCCTTAGCTCTATTCTTATTTCAAACTCTTTGATCTGAACAGATTGACATGTATTAGCAATTTTTCGTTAAGATATTAACATATTGATACAAGTTCATGGCGTCTATTTTGTGATTTTGGATACTTATTTTAAGATATTAATACAGTGCTGCAAGTTCATGGATTATATGTTGTGATTTTGGGTACTTATTTTAAATTTCAAAAAGTTTAGTTAAAATATGAAGTGTACTTCTCTTTCAATTATTTATGTGGGAGCGTAAAATCAAAGTTTATAGTTTTTTTTGGCAGATGGAAATTACACAGAACTTTTGCTACATGTATTGCACTCAAATAGGTTTTTCTTAGCATTCCATGGATTGGAATTGTAGATTTTACAACCATTTTTTTAGTATATAAACATATTTGACACTAGGCAGAACACCTAGTCATAATTTAGAGCTGTTAATTTAAATGTGATTCTCTTCTTCTTTATGACAAAAATGGTCATATAATGCTAGGATAGAAGTAGTGATGGTTTGTTAAAGCCATTTATGTACTTTTCCATTTCTATTTGAAAAAAAATGTTTCAAAGAAAAACAAGAAGGTTCTTGTCTCCTCATTAACACAAGAATCACTAGTATCTTGTAGCACATTTATATGCAATTTCTATATGCATTAATAGGAAAATCATGAAAGGGATGAAGCTGAAGAAATTCTAAATATTTTTACTATGTTCTACACCTTTGAGTTCATTATTAATTGATGACATTTCTGGGAAATGGCATTTTCTTATTGACTTATCCAACATTAGTATAACATGGTCTTCTGGAGATCTATTGCTTACTTCTTGTGATGAGATCAGAGATTATAGAATCTAATATTTATATAAAATCATTTGAGAGTATATTAAATCACACATTCATGTAGGTGTTGTTTTTTCTCCAAATGATCATTTATATGTATTAGGGTTTGATGCTTCAATTTTGGAGACTCTTAAATACTTAATAGATCATACTATGTATTGAGCATGAAGATTAAAATTGCCATCTAATTATGCACTATTCTTTTACTCTGCTGATTTGGAAGAAGATGGAAAGTCTTATGGGACTAGGGGAGATCAGGTTTGGAAACACAATTGAAAAATGTTTCGACTATTGGTATAATAATCCAATGAAAAATTATTTTAAAGCATTATCCCTCCTCTCTATTTGGGGGATCTAGTTATCTTTAAATTCCATCATTTTTTTGGACAAACTAGAAATTTTAATTTCCTTTAAAAAATTAAACGGCAATAGTAAATGGTGGGCAACGCCGCTATAAAAGAAAAGTTCATGTTATGTACCAAACTCTATTATGTACCAAAAGCTACCTGCAATTATCAAAATATGTGTAGAGCCAATCCAGAAGTATGTATGGGTTCTTTTCCAAATGAAACTAAATGTGTATGAAATCTAAAACAAATTGTAGATTTGTCTTTAGATATGATTAATTCTTGTAACGATTAAATCTGTTTGAATTTTGTAAAATGTTCCCTACGGTTAGAGTATTGTGAATGCAATGTGGGTCTAGAATATATTGGTATTAAACCAATTGTGGAATAGAAATATAGGTTCTTTATATTAGAGTAGATTCTTAACCTTTGTCATTGCAAGAAAGATAGAAGCTTTTATTTTAAGCTTGCATCAATTTTGAATAGGTTCATGATACTTTATAGTTCTATTTATTGTACGAAGTTGTAAACTAAGAATTTCCCAATAGAATTTCTAATTAGAAATGGATAACCATGTTAAATTTTCATTTTTTTCAAAACTTGGAAATTAACTTTTTAAGTATTCAACATCATTTAAAATAATGCAGAATTTTGTTTAAGTTTATAGTAGTTTATTGTTATATGCATTGCAGCACAATAATTAATATGCTACTAGATAGTTGTAATGTCCCCGGTTTCGACCCCGTTGCATGATGTATATATTGTAATTAATCATGGTGAGGAGCTCAAGGCAAAAGCCCCACCATCGATTTTGTTGTGTATGTTTCGGCAATGGGGATAATTGCCGGTGGCATCTCGTGCTATAAGGCACATTATAATTCGGCATCATGTAAACCCGCACATCAATTAAAATAAACCACAACCAGCTACGGCAGTGCAACGTTGAATGAAAAGGGCATGGTTCCAAAGGATAAGGGGTGGGGATGTCAAACCTTGGTTATGGGGAAAAACCCATGTTTTATTACCTTGTGTTTCACCATTTTTGTTGTTTGTCACCCTTTTTGTCTCATCCAACCTTGTCAACCTCTTTAATGCTCAGCTGGTGGTTGAGGAGTTATGGCTTAGGGCATTTATTGCTGAAGTGGTGGTGGTTGTGGGAGGCTGTCAGCCTTACCCAATTGCCCACTCCACCCACGTTGTCCATTATTCACCCTCACGCACTCTTCCCTGGTCAGTTCACTCTACCACGATTTTGGGTCTGTTGGCTCCTCTCGCACAGGTTTTGGGGGCGTTTTTGGTCTCACGCAGGTTTTCTTCCTCTCCCCCACGAGTTGCTGAGCACCCACGAACAGCAATTCGCGTCCTCCCTGTTGTGTGTGCATCCACGGGCAAAAACGGAGCTGTTTTTCTTCACGCAGGGCCTCCATTGTCTGTTATTTTCCTTGCTGGGTCGGATTGTTTACCCAC
>LPNX011067621.1:84579-118196 GCA_001517045.1 Pseudotsuga menziesii
TTGTCTATATTTCATCTCTACAATTATATATTGATGTCAATTGATGAATTGTAATGAACATGTGGAATGCTGGTTATGAATATGGTTGCTTCCGCTGAATGTTGATTTATTATGCATCTGTGTGTGCCTATAAGTTTTAATTCCAGCATTGTTTTCTTTTAATTATGTTCATGGGTTGTTTGCCCGGCTGTGTTTGATGTGTTGGTCGCATCCTCTTCGCCGGTTGAGGGACGGGGACGTGACAATAGTGCTTGTTATGGAAACTTGATACTAGACTGAGCATGTGTGTGTTATTATAGAAAGGGCGTTGCTTGTACTAGGTCCAAGGAAATACAATGATTATGTATTTATTCACAACTATTTTGTCGGTATGAAAAACATTTTGAGTTTATGATAATGTTTTGTGACTTTATAAATATTGAGGCAGCAAAAAATTATCAATTGAATTTGAAAGACCATCATGAATTATCAGAGAAGCAAGTGTATGAGAACAATAGAAAGGAAATTTTGGATATAGGTGCACAATTGGGAAAGTCAAATATCATGTCATGGGATAATAAAGAATAAGAAGAGCAAAATGCTTCTAAATCGCTCATAACTGTTGATATGGAACATGCTAAATTGAATGTCCTAGATGCTAGGGCTGCAACATGGAAGGAGGAAAAGCAAGATAAATACATGGCCCGGTAATTCTCTTGCAAACCTTTGTTGTTAGCTTGTCTTTATCTTTGGATTTTCAAGTCCCTTTTCTAATGCATATTGTCTATGTTTATGTATACCGATGACTTGTATATTACCTTCAACAAGATATATATTGCTTCTTCTAATAATATTCTTGATTATGTGTGACATACCTATTTTGGTTTTAACTAACCTACATCTCTCCTTTTGTAGGTATAAACATGAAGAAATCAAAATACAAGCCTCAGAAAGTAATAAAAAATAAAAGCAAAATGAAGAGAATAGAGGTACAACTCTTTGTGCCTCTTAACTTTCCTGTATCAGCTTATGAAAACCTTAGTTCTTTTGTTGTTATAAGTTAACATTGTGAATGGTAGGAGATTTCATCTAAAATGTAAGAATTGTCTTAGTGGTAAATGTATATAGGATGAATTGATGGCCTTCTTTGCAACATGATGGTAGGGTACCAAAATACTACCAATAAAAAACCATAATCTCAAAAATGATCAATAACCTAATTAGTTGTTTTTTCTTACTTATAGTTCAGGTATGAAGCTTGTGCATTGAATTCCTTGTCACAGTAGAAATTATGGTAATACTCGTCACTTGTGTACATAGTACATACCTGGACTTGAGAACAATTTCATATAGGGTGAATTGCCTACTTTATCCCTTCAAGTCATACAAGTAAAAGATTGAAATTTAGGTGCTTGAAAATTGAGTTTTTAAGTTTTTAGGTATTTTTTTGCAAACAATTGCAAACAACTGTTAATGAATAGTTTTAAACTTAAAAATTTGTTATGGAAGGGTAAATTATTAATTAAAACTTCAATAGAGAAAGGTTAATTTATCATCAAAACTTCATTGTTGAAGACCACAATTTTAGACAAAACGTTTTTGGATGAGTAGTATAAGAATAAAAATGTAAAAGAAAATTGCATGATGGGAAAAGATGAATACAAATTCCAACCCTGGTTGCAGGTATCTAGAATAAAAAAGGAATAACCCTGTTACAGGTTGTAGGGTGAATGACAAACGATGTTATGTATCTAATATTACGAGCAATTATTTTAATATTCATGTAGTATTAATTAAAACATAGGATCACACCCTTTCAGTGAAATGGTGTATTTTGACCTATAAAAGGTCTTCTCATCATTGTAATTAAATCATCATTCAATATTCAATTTTACTGTGGTTAATTCCGGAATCATGTGGGTTTTAGAGTTTTAGTTCACTTTAAGTGGTATCAGAGCCTCGTTTGGATGATCTGGGTCTTTGGCCTTAATTCTCAGACCTTCTCTGATTTTTTGCTTGTAGCCTTATTTTAGGATTTCCCTAAAATATTGGACATTTTCCAAAAGAAAAAAGAAAAACGTAAAAAGAGATAAAAGAAAAAAAAAGTAAAAAAACAAAAGAAAGGAAAAGGAAAGTAAAAAAAAAGAAAAGATAAAGTAAACCAAACACATGGTTTTGCTTTCCAGCCTCAACCCAGGTTTTGCTTTGATTTGAATTATTATAATATATTTATACTAGTTCAATTTTTTGTTTTATTATATAAAATAATAAAATAAATATTTTATTATATAATAATTAATTATTATTCCTTAAACCTCACCATCTTTAAAAAAAAAAAAAATCTCACCATTCTTAATAAAACAAAATTCCTCCATGCATAAGAAAAATGGCATAAATGAATGAAATTAAATAAAGAATGGCGAAATTAGAGCTTAACCAAGCCCAAGGTTCTAAAAATATTGAGGGTTTACACTCAAGACTCAACCAAATCGAAGGAGAACTACACAAAAGCAAAATCGAATTATCAGAGACTGTCAAAAAAGAAGTCAACGAAGCAGTATCTTGGGATATGGAAGGTGTAAAAAGAAACATCACAGTATTGTTCGAATCCAGGTTAAGAAAACTTGAGCATAATTTGGAAAACACAATTACTACATTAGTGTGAAATATGTCAAAGGAAGACCAACTGTCCTCAAATTCAAGGAACCATAAGACAATTCCTCCCAAAAGAGGAAGTCCACAAGAAAAGTTCGATCATGATCTCTCTCCAAATCATGAGAAGTCACTTTATCCTCCAAAAAGGAATGGATATCAAATGAAACCCAAGTTAGAATTGTAAAAATTCAATGGCGGCAAAAAACGGAGCGTGGTGTGGATTAACAAGGCAGAAGAATTTTTTTCCATACACAATATCACAACTAACGAGGAAATCATAAAATATGCCTCTATGCAACTAGAAGAGCGGGCTTACAAATGGTACACATGGTGTAAGGTTACAACATAGGCAACTAGGTGCAAGTGGATAACATTCAAAACCGATTTCTTTAAGAGGTTTGAAGACTTAAAAGAAAAATACTTCTTCGCAAAACTTACCAGACTGCAGCAAAAAGGCGATGTCGATGAATACACCGATGAATGGGAAGCCCTAGTGACACGTGTTCCAGAACTCATATACAGTCAATGCCTCCAGAATTATGTGTACGGACTAATACACTATATAAGAGATGAAATAGAGCTACTAAATGTATCAACCTTGGACAAGGCGAGACGCAAGGAAAAAATCATTGAAGAAAATTTAAAAAAGGTGTGGAACAAAAACCATGACAAAGATAGAAGGTCTATTCCAAATACCATAACCGACCCCAAAAACCAACCACCACATCTAAGGAATGACAACAAAAACACCTTAGAATCCCAATGGATGAAAGAAGGAAAGTGTAAGTATTGCGAAGAGAATTGGGACCCAAGACACAGATGTTTAAAAAAAGATACCATCAAGAACTTAAATCAATGTGAAGCAGAAGAATAAGACAAGTCAGATAGCGATGAATCTGACATAGAAGAAACTCATGACATCGAAAATCCTTTGTCACATTTAGGAGATGAAAAAACTCCCAAAATATCAATTGCATCCATAACAGGAATACACTGACCACAAACATTAAAATTAAGAGGGCATATAAAAAATAACAATGTTGTAGTCCTATTCGACACAGGAAGCACCCATAATTTCATCGATGTAAGTGTTGCAAAGAGGCTAAACCTTTTCATATATCCAGTACCCAACATGAAAGTAATGGTAGCAGATGGAAAGAAGATTGAAACATTAGGGAAATGCCACAAAGTTAAGTTGCAAATACAAGACTATAACCTTGAGTCAGAATTTTACGTAGTGCCCTTAGGAGTAGTTGATGCAGTATTAGGAATTTAGTAGTTGCAAATACTAGGTTCCTACTCAACAAACCACCAAGAACACTTTATAAAGTTTAAATGGCAAGGAGAAATATACAAATTATATGGGTTCCAACCCCCTCGCATGCAAATTGTGTCATCCCACAAAATGGAGAAGCTAATTCGAAAGGGAGCACTAGCATATGTCGTACAATGACAAGATATGGAATTATTAAATTCATAAGTAGTTAAACCATATCATCCAGAGATCCAAGTATTAATCCAAAAATACAAAAAAGTATTCGAAGACCTCCCCATGAAGTTACCACCAGAAAGGAAGATCGAGCATGTCGTCGAAATCAAGTCAGGATCCAACCCTGTCAATGTTAAACCCTATAGGTATCGACACCACCATAAGATGGAGATTGAAATATTAATCCATGATTTATTAAAATGTGGAGTGATTACAGAAAGTTGAAGTACTTATGCTGCACCAGTAGTACTAGTACGAAAGAAGGATGGATTATTTAGGCTATGCATCGATTATAGAGGACTAAACAAAATAACTATTAAAGACAAATTCCCCATTCCATTTATTAATGAAATGTTGGATGAACTGCATGGCACAAGGTACTTTTCAAAATTAGACTTAAGGTCAGGATATTACCAAATCAGAGTAAGGCTAGAAGATGTGTCGAAGGCAGCTTTCTGAACCCATGAGGGACATTACAAATTTAAGGTAATGCCTTTTGGGCTAACTAATGCCCCAACGACATTTCAAGAAACCATGAATAACCTATTCCAGTCATTCCTAAGGAAGTTTGTATTAGTGTTTTTCGATGACATCCTTATATACAGTAAGACATGGAAGTATCATCTCACACACCTAGAATAGGTGCTCTCTATTTTAAAATAAAATCAGTTCTACGCCAAGATGTCTAAATTCACGTTCGGTAAAGAAGAAGTGAGCTATCTTGGACATGTAATATCTAAAAAAGGAGTCAAGGTTGATCCAGAAAAAATCAAACCCATCACAGAATGGCCAAAACATACTAACATCTCCAAGTTAAGAGGATTCCTAGGGCTAATGAGATACTACAGAAGATTCATTAGGAATTATGCGCACAGAACCACACCCTTATCCAACCTTCTAACAAAGAATGCATTCCATTGGAATGAAGAAGCGAAAAAATAATTTGAAGCCTTAAAAGGAATCATGTCCTCCACACCTATATTAGCTACCCCAGACTTCTTCAAACCATTCATGATAGAATGTGACACTTCAGGTTATGGGTTGGGAGCAGTGCTAATGCAGTATGAACACCCGATAGCTTTTGAGAGCAGGAAATTAAACAAGCGAGAACAATTGAAGTCTACATATGATAAAGAAATGTTGGCAATTATGAAGGCATTGGTAAAGTGGTGACAATACCTCTTAGGGAGAAAATTCATGATCTACATAGACCATAATAGTCTTCAACACCTACTTCAACAGAAAACATTGTCCACAGAACAACAGAAGTGGATAGAAAAAATCACTGCTTTCGACATGGAAATAATACACAAAAAAGGGAAGGAAAATGTAGTCGCAGATGCACTCTCCAGAAAGATGAGCATATTACCTCTTACTCCATCTCAATTGCAACTACAGAATGGCTGAATGAAATCTGAAGTGAATATGCCAAGGACCCAAAAAAAAGCACGATAATTAACAAATCCAACCGTTACCCCAAGTTTGAATGGAAAAACGATATTCTTTGGTATAAGGGGAGGATTTATTTGAACTCAAACTCTAAATTCAAGGTTAAAGAAATAAAGGAATCCCATGATTCACCAGCCACTGGATATGTATGATTCTTCAAATCTTATTATAATGCAAGAAGGTCATTTTTCTGGAAGGGAATGTAGAAAGATATCCATCAATATGTGGCAAAATGCGACAATTGCTAGAGAAACAAAAGTGAAAATGTTTTAAACCTAGGGTTACTCCAACCCCTACACATCCCAAACTAGAAATGGGAAGAGATATCAATGGATTTGATCGATGGGTTACCTCCGTCAGAAGGAAAGGAAAATATCCTTGTAGTGGTTGATTGATTAACCAAATTTGCTCACTTCATGGCAATAAAACAAACAGACACGGAAAAAAAAATTGTAGAAGTATTTTGCAAAAATCTACAAATTGCATGGCTTCCCAAAAGTCATCGTTAGTGATAGAGATGCAAAATTTAATGGAAACTTTTGGAGGGAATTCTTTAAACAAATGGGTACATCACTCAATATGAGCTCATCTTACCACCCCCAAACAGATGGTTAGACTGAAGTCGTAAATAAATGCTTAGAAGCATATCTACGTTGTTTCCTAACAGATAAACAAAACCATTGGTCTCAATGGTCACACTTAGCAGAATGGTGGTACAATTCAACATACCACACCTCCGCAAAAATGACCCCTTTCCAAGCGTTATATGGGTATGAATCTCCAAATTGGAAGGAGTTAGTTCTGAACGACACTAATGTTCTAGAAGTAAGGAACCGACAAGAGAAATCCCAAAAAACAATTGAATTACTCAAGGATAACTTAATCATGGCACAAAATCGCATGAGGCAACAAGCATATCAACGTAGAACTGAAAGAGAATTTGAAGTAGGAGACTGGGTATTCGTAAGACTCCAACCCTATAAATAGGTATCCCTTAAAAGTGGAGGGAAACACAAGTTGGCCCCAAATTTCTATGGACCGTACAAGATTATCCATAATATTAGTCAAGTGTCATATAAATTACAGTTACCTAATAAAAGTCGTATCCACAATGTCTTCCATGTATCATGTCTCAAAAAAATGTTGGGTAAACATCAAGCAGTACAAACAATACTTCCTATGTTAGATGATGAATGAAGGGTCATTTGGGAACCCTGGGCAATCATTGCAATCCAAGAAAGAAAAATCCATTCTCGAACACTCAAGGAATATCTCATTAAGTGGAAGAATTTTCCAGATGAAGATGCATCATGGGAGACAAAACATTTTTGTCAACAATACCCATCCTTACCCTTGCTTTGAGGAAAAAGAATTCTAACCCTTGATTTGAGGAAAAAGCATTCTAAAAGATGATGACAATGTTATGTATCTAATATTACGAGAAATTATTTTAATATTAATGTAGTATTATTTAAAACATAGGATCAAACCCTTTCAGTGAAACAGTGTATTTTGACTTGTAAAAGGTCTTCTCATGATTGTAATTAAATCATCATTCAATATTCTATCTTACTATGGTTAATTTCGGAATCATGTGGTTTTTAGAGTTTTAGTTCACTTCAAACAAATAACCCTATAGAAAGTTGAAGTTGAACAACTGAGATTGATCATCCAATGTTTTTGCTAAATGAACTAGCACAAAGGTTAAACACATATGAAGTGATAAAGTTCTGCGAAGGATTAATATTGGACGGCAGAGGTTAGTCCCACCCTAGATCCAACGAATGAGGATCAATTCCACAAAAGATAGGTGGAAGGATGAATTTTCACAACAATCAAGATCAGATGGCTTATATTAGTCTCACACTAGATTCGACGATTAAGGATTAATTCCAATAGTTAGGTGAAAATTCCAAAGTTCTGTAAAAGATCAAGATTAGATGGATGAGATGAGTTCTACTAAAAGAGATCGACGATGTGGAAGAAAAAATGTGGAAGTAATGTTTAAATATTTCATGAACCCGCAATCCTAAAGATTGAAGGTCAGGAAAGACTCCACAAGAGATCGACGATGCATAAGAAAGCTTGTGGAAAGAATCCCGTGGAAAAGATCTTGTAGAAAGAAGCTTGTGGAAAGGAGCTTGCAGAAAGTCGAGATGAGATTTGAGGAAATATCGCATATCGCAAGATGCAATATGGAGGTCGACGATCGAGAAGAAGCTTGATGAATATCAATGGTGGAAAATCAACTTCCGCATTATGCAGTGTGGCAAGGAGTTTGTCGAAAGGAAAAACCGGATAGTCGACATCCCACATCCCGCATCCCACAATATGGAGATCGATGGTTAAGAAGAATCCCAATGAATATCAATAGTGGGGAATCATTGAAACTGAAACATGGTGTGGAAATATGATTTAAAAAAGGAAATTTGTAGAATAGATCAACGGTTCGAAGAGATCCAGACAAAAGATCAACTGTCCAGATTGTATCTAGTGAAGAAGATTACGGATGCACCAGAAAACAATAAACAAGGTTGTGGAAATGAATTATGAGTTGTGGGAAGAACAAAATGTTGCCTTTGCTGAAGTGATGTGATGGTTGAATGGGAAGATGATGATTGGTTGTTTCTGTAAATAAAAAATCATGATCCAAAACGAAATAGCCCAGCTATGGAGATTTGCATTGATACAAAATAGGTATAGGGTATTTAAATAAATGAATGTGTAAAGAATTAAGTGTCTCTGTTAGTAAGATTGACAGAGTCCAAAGTGAATAGTTTACAACTGTTCCAAAAGACTGAGAAAATAATATTAGGGTGGCAGGGTGGTGCTAGGGCAGGCCACAGGTCTGCAAGGGGTCGAAGCCTCCTTCTAGCCATAGCTGGAGAACAGGGTGTTGTAGCATCCTTGTTTGTTGAAGCAGGAAGGAAACCATAGGGGTGTTGTAGCATCGTAGCCTTTAGTTGCAGTAAAAACCATAGGGGTGTTGTAGCATCCTAGTCTATAGTTGTAGGAAAAACCTAGGGTGTGTTTTGCATCCTTTCTGTAGTAGCAGATAATTTTTTTTGTAAAATTCATCTTATTAATGAGTTTGTGTTGGTGGTTGTCTCTTTGAGCTTTCCACAATAAAATCTGTCTTAATTGTTTATTTTTGTGTATTTTATTTATAAAAAGACAATATTGATTCAACCCCCCTCTCAGTATTGTGGGATAAACCAACATTACACTCAGTTGTGTGCAGTTACACTCAGTTCCATTCAGTTCTATTCAGTTACATTTAGTTGCATGTAGATCCATTCAGTTCAGTTCAGTTCAATTACACTTAGTTGTATGCAGTTACACTCAATTCCATTCAGTTGCATGTATTTAAATTCAGTTCTGTTAAGTTACATTCAGTTATATTCAGTTACATTTAGTTGCATGCAATTACATTCAGTTACAATCATTTGTATGCAGTTACACTCAGTTCCATTCAGTTACATGCAGTGCAACTGATTACACTCAGTTAACAACACAGTTAGAGTTAGTTAATTAATGGAAGACACATATGTTCTTGTGGGAGATAATTATGGAGTTCCAACCTGGAACCAAGTCATTGAATGCACATATCTTCTAGTGGTAGATAATTATGGAGTGTCATCTTGGCACCAGATCAATGGGGGCACATGATTGAACATGGATTAGTGTTCTAAGTGTTAACAAGCAATTGATGCATGCAACCATTCTGTTTTCATTGTAAAACCTAATTTGACTTGTTATTAAAGTCTCATGCACTTGTCAAGTTAGATACATTGTTCCATTTGATCTCCACTCTCTGGTTCTCTTAGTTAAATTAATATGCTATTGTGTTGTTATCATTCTCTCCCACTTATCAATCATGCTCAATATTGTTTGATGGATATTTTATCCTCCAAATCAGTGGAGAATTTTTCTAGGGTATATCTTGTGTTTGATTTATGTCTTTGGATTATTGATGAGATTTATATGCACCATTATTATGGATTAAAGTTTTAAAGTTCTATTATCTTCATATTTTTCTCAATCACTAACACATCTTGTGTCTTATAGATTGATTGATTTGTGTATTTGAATTGTTCATGAGATCTACATGCACCACATTTGATTGTAAAAAGTTCTAAATTTTAATAATCTTTCATTATTGCTCAGACATTGACATGGTATCATATCAAGGGCATGCAAGAGCTTAGTTTTGTGCAAAAATTCTAAACCTATGCAAGAGCTTGAAGCAATGGCATCAATATCCATCCAACTGGAAGATTGACTTGAAGGCACCTCAAACTTCAACACATGGAAGGCGAGGGTGATTAAAATTATTTAAGAGCATGATCTTGATTCCTTTGTGACCACCGTGATCGAAGATCCTACTATAAATGAGGAAGAACCAATTACAAGAAGAATCAAGAAAAGAAAAAGAGGATCATATATGACTACATGAAGGACAAGCTCGTGTCAGTGATCATGCAATTGAATACAGAAAAGGAGTGCTTTGAAACACTCACAAATATTTATGAGAAGAAGGACCCTACTCAAAAGAGGGATTTGAAGAACAAGTTTTGCAACATGAATATCGAAATAGATGAGACTGTAGCTTCCTTCTTCACAAATATTTCATAGGTGAAGGATTAAATTGAAAACATTGACGTGGTGATGGATGAGGATGACCTTCTTCAAACCACCATAGAAGGAATCCCCTCCTTGTGGGAGACCTTTCTTGTTGTGGTAAATAGAAGAGAAGATCATCCCAACTTCAAAATAAATTGGCATGATTGTATCCAAGAAGAAGGGTGCATCCAAAACAAAGTTGTGAGCACTAAGGAGGAGAATATTTCCCTCACGACAAGAACCAAGAAAGGGAGGAATCCTTTTTCTCCCAAGAAGTTATTTCATGTAAAGAAGAAATATATTACTAAAGGTTTTGAAAAATAAAATATTCTATGCTATTATTTTCATAAGTTGTGACACTTTGCACGGAATTGCAATACAAGGAAAAGAAAAGAAGGAAGATTTCATATTTCCACTACCATAGAAGAAACTTCCAAGGGAGATGCACCCGAAGAGAAAGATACAAGGAGGGAGTATTACCTCATCTCTTCTTTGTCTATATCTCTCATCATAGGATAATATACATGGTTGATTGATAGTAGTGCTTCAAATCACATGTCATGATACAAGGGAACAATCTCTAACCTAAAAGAGAAACAGTTTGCATGCATGGTAGAATTGGGAGACAATCCCACATGCTTTATCCAAGGAGTTGGATCCACATATATCTAGCTGAGACCAGGAGACAAAATACATGTGGAGTACATCCTTTGTGTCCCTTTTTTAAATAACAAATTACTCTATGTTTCAGTTCTAGATGATAAGGTCTTTTCAATTATCTTCATGGAGAATTCAGCATACTTGTGGCCAAAGAACTAGAACATTAATACTATTTCCATCATTGGAGTTCGAGAGGGAGGAATATACAAGGTCCCATGAAAGTATATTGCATGCATGATACATCATACTATCATCCCATGTGATATTTTTCATAGGAGGCTTGGAAACCTCCACTTCATAGCACTTCCTAGTTTGCTGCGTATGGTGAAAGGTATGCCTAGTTTTGATTTTGTGCGTGATGTTGTTTGCCAAGGTTGTGCTTAAGGAAAGAATGTAAAAAATAAGTTTCATATCATCCATACTAGATATAAAGGAATATTATATTTAGTGGACTCATATTTGTGTGGACCCATGTCTTCCCCATCCCCTAGTGAGCATCTTTACTATGTTTTATTCATTGAATATTTCTCCCGTAAGGCCTGGATTTACTTCATGAAATCCAAAAGTGAAAGCTTCAGTAAATTCCAAGAATATAAATCCTTAGTTGAGAATTAGACAAGTAGGAATATTCATTCCCTAAGGTTTGGTAATGGTGGAGAATTTCAATCAAATGCATTTAATGAGCTTTGTAGTGATGCATGAATATGTAGACAGTTAATAGTTCCTTACAACCCACAACATAATGGGTTGTAGAGAGAAATAAAAAAAATTGATTGTGAGGATACAAAAGTCATGTTACATGGCCATGATCTATCTGCTTATTTGTGGGTAGAATATACTAGTACATCAACGTACATATCGAATAAAATTATGCATGCAGTACTTTATGAGAAAACACCTGAAGAGTTGTTCACTAGTGAGAAACCAGACATATCACATCTTTGGATTTTTGGATTTTCTATGTATAGTCACATACAAAAAGAAAAGAGAACCAAGATGGAACATTCTGGAAAGAAGGGAACTTTTGTGATATACAACGAGAGTTCCAAGGAATTAAGAATATATGTACATGGTCAGAGACATGTTGAGGTTACTCGGGATGTTACTTTCCACGAGGAGGTAGCATTCAAGAAATCAAAAGAGCTTGAATGTGATCTAGAGATAGAGGAGGCTGAGGCTCCTCTATCATAAAATCATGATGATGATTCTTCCCCCTCTGATGTTCATAGGTGTTATAGCTGGTTTGGCCACACTTGGTAGATCACACTTTTATGGCCTTCCATGTCCCTCTGCAGACTCTTTGGACCCCCCTTGCTCAAATTATACTTTGATGATACAAGAAAGTACCTAAAAATACATGTTTATTGGTATACATGAATTTTAAGCTAAAACCCATGTGTACATGCAACTTTATCCATTGTGGCCCACGTACATAGGGAAATGTGCATAAAAACAAAAAAAAATTGGAGTTTTCCTCAATGAGTCCCGAATAACTTGAATCTTGGCCTTCCATATGCCTGGAAATGCTCTGAATCAACCATTCATTGTCTATTAAAGGGCTATATATTGAGCCTATTGGATGCATTGAATGACGAGAAGATTGGAGAGAAAGGAAACTTTAGTTCAGTGTTTCCTCATTTGCTTATGCTTGAGTATGCATCCATTTTTCCTTTTGAGCACACATTGTTGCGCTTCCTAAGATTCACATTGATTTGTAATATTACCATTAAGATGGAGGCTTGAAGTGGTGGAGGCCCAATTGGAGGACTCGGTTTCTCCATTTCGATGAGGTGCCGACATAATTTGTCATGGTTATCTATGTTCATTATTAATAGAAATATCCATTTCTCATCTGTTACATGTGTATGACTATGAACATTTGATCCATGGATGTAGTTAGATTTGCTTATAGATATTGAATTTATATATGCTAGAGTAGGCCTAACACTTTAACATCTATCATTCTTTCATTGTTCATTGTTGTTGAGGGTGAATTGTAGGTACAAGCATGTTGGAAAAGCTCAACAAAAATATACTACAACCATCCAAAATAAGGTATGTTTTGTATCCCTTAGTGTTAGCAGCATTTGTTTCTCTTTCATATTGAAGTAGATTGATTTCTAGTGTCATTCATTCTATTGTGGTCTACCCCAAGCCATAGGAAGTTTCTCTCCGTAACATAATTGGCGACTCCACTAGGGAGGTTTCTTGTTTTTATTTGGGGATTGGGAGCACAATGTTATTGAATTGCTCTCTATTTCTATGTGTTTGTGTGTCAGGTTCAGAAGTATGTTTTCCCATTAGTGTCATGTTGAAGTAATTTAGGTCCTAGATTATCATTTTACCCCCTTTCTCTTGTTGTACGCAGGTTTTTGCTTTACAGTAGCATATACATGCGGGTTTTGTCTGAACACTCGTGTATACATGCAGGTTTCTTGTGAACAGTCGTGTATGCCCCTCTTTTGAGTGTGAATTGGATGTTTGAGAGATGCTGGGTGGGTTTTGATTGTTGTTGAGTCTTCTTGGGTGATTTTGGTGTCTGTCTACTGCCTCTATTTCTAACCAGAGACCTTTTTTATTTTATTCTTAGTTAGAAGTTGTTCTTGTCATATTGTTTTCTTTTTTGTTTTGGTATTAGTGCATTAGATTTAATTTATCTCAGTGTCTTGCTTGGATGGTGTCTGATAGTTTCTGTAGGGTCTAAGAGTCATAGAGTCTCTTATTGCATTTACATATCATTTATTTCAAAAATACAAAAATATTTTATTTTTGGCATGTTCATGCATTTTTTCATTAGCATAGTACTTGCATTAGGTTTGCTTAGTTAATTAGTGATTAGGATTTCATATAGGAATGGTTGCATTAACATTTGAAGGAAAAATATGCATCTCATGTAGTGGCATAACCTGTTTTCACATTTAAAGAAAAAATTGTACTTGGCATTGTTTGTTAGGTGTGCATATTTACTTTCACTGCCGAGTCATAACATCACTAGTTGCATGGTCATTTCCTTTGAGTAATCACAACCTCTAAAATGAATGCTTAATTTAAAATGAATTACACATTTTTATTTGATAGGGTGTGTTAACCCAAAAAATCCCTCACTCAGCTCTACACAGCCTACACCACCCAAGGACACCCATACACGACCCTCATTTCATCCCATTAGATCCCCACACCCTAAAAAAGGCTTAAGAATGAGAAAAAGGGCTTAAAAACCCCCAAAAAGAGCCTAAATAGTTCTCCTAGGGGCTAAAGCCTCCAAAAAGGGGCTAAAACCGTTCAAAGGGGCTAAAAACCCCAAAAGGAGCTAAATATAGGGCAGAAGGGGCTAAAATCCCAAAAAAGGGGATAAAACCCCAACCTAGGGCTTCAAACCCTAAAAATCCCCAAAAAAGCTATAAATAGGGGTGGGGGTCACTCTCAAAACACTTGTCTCTTGCATACTGTTATGCTACATGTGGATGCCTTGAGACCCTTTGTCTCTCAAGCCACCCACATTCCCTCTCCTCCATCTTCCATTGATCCATAGCTCCCCAATTCAAGAGAGGTGCTTCTCCAAGGCAAGGAATGGTGGCCCATTCCATCCAAAGAGAAGGTATATTTTGTCATTTTCTGTATTTGTTTTAGTGTTTTATTTGCTTTCTAATCCATGGTTTATTTGCAGGTTTGTTGCCTAACTTGTTTTGCAGGTATTTTGTTTTCTAACATATTGTTTGCAGGTAGCTAGAGCTAAACCCTAACAGTGTTTGCAGAGGGGTTTCCAGCCATTTCTCTTCTTTTTGTTCTACTTTGCTTTCTATCCATTTTTACTGCATTTCACCACCAGGAACCTACCCTTCCATCCTATAGACAGAAGGTAGCCATTCCTTCCCTGTAGCAAGTGAGAAATCCCAGCTACAGGGTGCATCAACAAGCTTAGGTTTTAGAGTCTTGGAATAGGTTTTTGTGAGTAAATTTCTCTAAGACCTACTAAGTAAAACACTTTAGGTGTCTATCCAGGTGAGAGAGTGAAATCCTTGGTATAATTAGTGTTCTCAGGAGGATCCTCTACATATGATTTAAGCATGAGGAATCGTACACGTTTGTGGTGGGGATATCCCCTTGTCACTCTCTGTGCAACTCCGGAGATATTTCCAGGATCTTATTCGCATCTGGGGGATTTTGAGGTACCTTTGGTGCTTTAGAGCTTCGGTCTTTGTTACCTTGCCCATATGGTATATCCTTCCCGCGACTGTCCACCTAAGCATTGGTTATATTGGGGTGACCTTAGTTTCCTTACCTAGGTATCATAGGGGTTACTTACAGATGTTATTCTGTGAGTGTCCTAGCCAGGTAGGGGTCAGATAACACATTCTATTTATGTGTTGAAGATGAGGGCCACTGTAATTGGTTACACACCTTCGCTTGTAGCATATGGGAGTTTCAAGCCTCTCATAGGTGAGACATACTTGCTACATTCAGGAGCTCATTTATCCTCCCCTTGGCTTGCTTGAATTTTGAATTAGATTCTCTTAGGAGTGTGCTTTGTGTGCGCTAGATTTCTCTAGGGTGCGTAATTATTTTGAGTGTATTTATTTTTGTGGAGTCATCATGGATTGAGGACTGGAATCTCCCTGTTCTCAATGTTTGGTAGGTCTTCCATATTCTACGTCTCCTCCTCCTTCGCGGAAGAGAGTTAGAAAATCTAGGTGGGATCATACTCATTGTGATTCACACATCGGTCTCATTATGAGCCATACATCTGAGATCCCAGAAGCCCCTCCTTCTCCATCCTCTGGGATGGGGAATGTGTCGTCGAGTGTATATGGGACTCCCAAAGAAGCGAATCCCTTCCAGTTTTGTACATCATATAATACACGATCCCAGATTTTATATTATGTAAATACTGATTGACGATCTTCTCCTCTAAGGTCAAGTGGTGAGACTCATCCTATTCCCTCTAGCACTGGCCCTTTTATATTTGTCATGCCAAACCTAACAGAACCTTTTCTGTCATCTGCTGTAGATTCTATTTTAGATCCTAGTACTATGCTTGGAAGCACTGCCATCCCTTACCATGGGGATAGGTTTGGTAGTGGTCATATTGCACCTTCCACTCCCTTTGTGGGAGGATATTCATACCCATTACCCAGGCCTGATACTAGTATTCCTTTGCATGAAAATGGACCTAAACATGTGAAAATTGGAAGCACAACTTACATCCCATCCTATTCTCCATCATCCACTGCACCTATTCCTTTGAACACATTTCTAGTTATGCATCCTCCCCATAGCTCACATGTATCTTCAAGACAGATTGCTACCTCTAGCCATGTTCTACCCTTGTTTTCTAGTACCTTTGTGTCGGGAGGTTATGTGCCTCCTTATGTGTTTGGGGGTCAACCAGTCTATCAGTCTTACAATTATGGTTATGTAACACCCCAGTCTCAAGGTGTGCCAAATTATAACATTCTTGTGTATCCTTTTATGGGTCATGCAGGAGGAGGATATTATCCCACTAACCAAGGCCATGATATTTACAAAAATAAACTTATATGAATCAGTCCTATCAGGGGGCATGGAACTAGATGGCAAAACCTAGGTTCCCTTTATTATCTATGTTGAACATGCACGACTTGTTGAAATTGACCAACGATATGGTTTCTCACAATCCGACATGGATGGTTTTTCCTGCTAAGATTCCTTCAGACATTCCTAAGTTCGAAGGTAAGAATCATGAGTACCCTAGAGATCACGTTACCACTTTCCACCTATGGTGATATTTGAATTCGTTGAACCATGATTCTATTTGATTACAACTATTTCAATGCACCCTCATGGGTCCTGCGGCGAAATGCTATATAGATTTTCCTGGGGGCACATATCAGACATTCAATGACCTAGCCATGACCTTTCTGAACTAATTTCATCTACCTATGTGTTACAATGATGGTACTAATCTGTTGTCAACATTTCGGCAAGAAAAATCCATACATATTTCTAACCATATTCGAGAGTGGCGTAGACAAAAGCGGTTGATTAAGGCCAACATTCCACCAGAGTTCCATTTGGAACAGTTCCTCAAGTATTTATTGACATATATAGAGAAGGATGTTTCCACATATGGAGTTATGAATGAAGAACATGCTATTTTCCAAGCTCAACAACTATATTTTATTTATGCTCAGTATTGGCTCTTATATGAGATAATTTCAAACGCACCATGGTTAAAGTTTGAGCCTAAGTTCAAACCTGGGACACATGCCGATGGCATTGTTGGCTCTTCGAGTCCTAAACCTGTAGACTTGGTTACAAATAAAATGAAGAATTTGTCTATTAATCGACTTGCATGGGGACAAGCTACGACTTTGTCTCATCCCACCCAATCAGTGGATGTACACTTTGTGCAATCGTCGAACCAGAAGGGTAACCAACAACCCGAACGAAACAAGAAAAAGGGAAGAAACAATCATAGGGGTGGGAATAGGAACAACAAATATAACGATGACAAGAACAATAGCGATTCTAGGGGGGACAAGAAGTATAAGCATAAGGTTAAGTTCCCTTGCAAGATTTGTGGGGGAGATCACCTCACTTACTTGTTCCCTTGTATCGATGAAGCCTTGAAATTCATTGCGTAGAGCCCAACTATGTTAACAAATCCTTTACCACATAATCAAAATATGAATTCGAGGACGATGGAATCCGAAAGTGTTTCTGGTGGGCATCAAAACTCGTCGAACACCGAAGGTGGCCATGTATGTATCAACATGATGTCCCTCGAGAATGTTGTGATGGGAGAAAAATATTATGGTTCGTCGTAACCCAATTTGGGAAAACATCCTACACCTACTGAGGTCCCTTTGCATATAAACAAGCCTGAAGTTACACCTCGCATTCCTAAGGGAGTCCTAAAGTGCTTGGGGCACAATCCTAATTTTCGAGCCACTCATCACTATTCTATTGTTGAGGATTTGGGTTAGACTCCTTGTGCGATGTCCACCTTAGAAGTCCTTCAGACTTTCCCTTCACAAAGGAAATATTTGTTGGTCACCCTTGGGATGGTTGATTCACATCCTTCCACAGTGATTGAATTTTAAACCCATGAAGTCCAACCTCGCTTGCCTTACCATGTGGCTTTCCTATTCCACATGGAGTGTATGAACAACACCAATAAATGCATAGTAATTGATGAAGGTGTTGCAGCTTCTGTGATGTGTTTGTCCTATTAGAAAGGTATGGGTTCTCCCACTTTGTCAAAATATGGAACCATGTTGACTACACTTGATGGACTCTCTTTTTAGCCACATTGTATACTTCCTTATCTCAAATTCCAATTGGGAGGGAAGACGACATCAATCGAGGTCAAGGTGGTTGAAGAGCACCTTGAATACAACCTTTTATTGGGTCGTAACTAGATTTACAACACGATAGCGATCGTTTCTTCCCTCTTCCATATTATTTGCTTCCCTTTTGAATATAGGATTTTCACAGTTGAACAAAAAACATTTGATAATTCTGGTACAAAAGCATCATCGGGATATACTATCTTGGTTGTTGACCATTCTCAGCCGAAAACTGAGAATGTTGGTGTGGGAATGTATCTGTCTTTGATGGGAACTTTCAATATTTCCACACCAATTCTTACCATAGGGTTCCATTCTTGGTAGCGAACCATCATCATTGAGTTTTATTTCATTTTTCACTTTGCATTTGGAGGACCCTTGGACTCTCCCTTCTCTGAGCACTTCAGATGAAGATCCTAGACCTACTAAGATGGACATGTCATTATCTACAACAACGATTTCTTATTAAGATATACTTGGTACCATTGTAGATCCTATTCCTTCCTCATCATGGACGGAGGAGGCAGACCCCTTCAATGCATAGAAATCTAGCCATAGGAATCTTACTAGAGACTTATGAGTTAGAAGAATGTATGGTCTACCTAGAACAACTTGATGAGAAGCGTCGAGATTCCTTGGTGGCTCTTGAATTAAATAAACATCGTGTGAAGGCTTGGTATGATAAGTCGGTTCATACCAGGAAATTTAGTGAGGGTGACTTGGTACTTTTCTATGATCAAGCTAGTGAACGGTTAGGGGCATGTAAGTTCAACCCCATGTAACATGGGCCTTACGTGGTCAAGCGAGTCTTATAGAAGGGTGCTTATGAGTTAGAGGATTATGACGGGACATCCTTGGTGGAGCCTAGAAATGGGCTCTATCTTAATAAATACTATGCTTAGATTCTTAGCCAGGCATGATACTTTGTATATTAATGTACAATTGCATAGTTTAGTTTTGGTCCCCTTGTAGTGATCCGGTTTGTTGACATGCTTCACTTTGTTGTGACAGATGTCATGGGAGTCTTCCATATACATAGGATATGCTGATGGTGGCATCCACCACACCTAGAACTCGACTTCGACTGCTTGGTTCATTTATTCATCTGAGGGTGAAGTTGTATCTTCAGGAGGTGTGTGTTTTCGACCATCATCAAACAATATTGTTGAATATAGTGTCGTGATTGAGTTACTACGCGATGCCATCTCTCATGGTATTCAATATCTTGAGGTATGTATTGATTCATGGTTAGGGTTATTACTGTTAAATGGTGTGTATCGTGTTAGAGATCTGAATTTATTACAAATATTCTTACGGGTAAAGTTATTATAACAACAATTTGAACACATTACATATATTCACATTCCTAGGATCTACAATCATGTTGTTTATTATTATGAAAATTACATGTTAGATTGGAATTTGATACATAGATAATGAAGCATTCACATCACTTTCACACATATAAATATAACAAATCGATCACTATAATATTTTTCATTTCAAAATATAGTCGAAAAATGGTGTCATAATACATAATGTCATGGTACAAAATTGGGGCTTTCAACCACCAAAAAACACTACACGGTCGACACAAAATGTATATCAAGGCCTCTAAGCCTATGGAGCAGGGTGCTGATCATGAAAACACATGATGGCCTTATCCAACCATATAAACAATTGAACCCATGCACGGGGCACTCCTACTACCTACCTTTGCATTGCCTCGTTAAAGTCCTTGACTTGCACCATAGGCACATTGTGCGTCAAACAAACGAAGTTCATGTGTATGATCTAGAGTGTACACTCCACATCTACACCCAATATATCATCACCCCATCCCATTCGACAATGTCGAGGGAAGCCATATGGTCATCTAGGACCCACATCTGCATGTACATGATCAGTATTAGTATGTGACACCACCTAAAAACATGTTTTTTGATTTCATTATATCAAAAAATAAAAAAATCAAATAATTCAAAAATAAAATGAATTGGGATTTTTACCTATATCTCCATATGCATATCCCTGTGGTATGGGAATATCTGGATCACTGTGAAATTCTATTCCTCCATAGGGGTAGTCATCTATGTCCATGATCTTTCTACTCCACTAGTGGAAGAAGTCAGGTGGGCAAGGTGTAGCTACTTGTCCTCCCCCTAACTACCACACCACACCTACCCAGTGCATCTGAGCTATATCCCATAGACCATGTGGAGAAATATGGACTCTTGGGCTAAGGTTCGGTACACACTCTAAGAACAAGGTACTCATAATGCTAGAAAACCCAAAATTTATTAGTTTGCCTAGCTTGCAGTCAATCAATTACTGTTTCATGTTTCCCAACAAGGATGTAATCCAGTCATATATAGTCAACCTCATGAACTCGACTACGTAAAACATCAGAGGCATGGAATCTTGATGTAGAGATTCTAACCCTGCAATCTTGGCCAACACTAGTACTATGACCTTGGGGATAATATTTTGAATAGAGTTCATAGGGACCTGACTTCCAACATTTTCAGTGTTTGGAAGGAAATATACAACAATGTACTCATTAATAGTGAGGCCACCTCCAAGCCCACTAGCTCTCAAGTTGACAATCTCGGATCGGTGGGACAATCCAGTGATAAAATATATGTCCTCAATATCAAGGCTAAGGGGAATCCCATCTATCTAAAATGTCTCTGTATCTAGATCCTAGTAATCCACGAGCATCTAGAGTAGTCTTGGTTGATCCCTCAAGCTCCCAAGATTCCAAAACTTATACAAACCACATTCCCTTAATGCTTGTTGGGAAACCATGTTACCTTGCACTACCCTATCCACATCTTCGTGTTCACGCTCATGCCACTCTAGCACCATCCTGCCAGGAAAATGTTGAAAAGTTACCTAGGAAGTGTTTTTCCACCTAGAGTTTCCTTGTGGTGGACAAGGACACTTAAATGTGACTCTTAGTCATTTTGTGCATTTAATGAAGTGAGATGCACTTTATGTTTTTTTCAAAGTCACTTTATTAAAAAATTAAGTGGGTTTATTTTCCTAAGTCACATTTAAAAGTTAAGTGATTGATTAAATAGAAAAAGGGGTTGCTCAATTTTATTAAATGATATGAGTGCACTAAATATAATTTAATTATTATTTAATGGAGCATTTAATTTCAACCTTTGATCTAATCTAATCTTGACCATTAGATGGAAAGGGGAAGTTACCATGAACAAAAAG
The DNA here is from genome assembly GCA_001517045.1 of Pseudotsuga menziesii. Lineage (NCBI taxonomy): Eukaryota > Viridiplantae > Streptophyta > Pinopsida > Pinales > Pinaceae > Pseudotsuga > Pseudotsuga menziesii. Next base: position 105,991 of record LPNX011067621.1, read on the forward strand.
GCTAGGGCAAGGAAAAAGTTCATTCATTGTGTTCATCTTCCTAAAGAGATTTTTGGAGAGAGAGAGAGAGAAAAGAGAGATAATTTTTAGAGATTGAAACTCTAAGATTAGGGAACATTTCCCAAGACAGAAATCCATACAACAGGAGGAAGGTACATCAACATTAAATTCAGCAATCCGTACTCACACATGCGGGTCGTACAACAACAAATATGGGCATAGATTTCGAGTAAGCCATACATAATTTATTGCACCGTACATTAGGGACAACACATAAATCAAGGTAGCATGCATAGTTTCCAAAGCAAAAATTTTGGGCACAAATTTCTAGATCTGTATAACAACATTTATTACAGCCGTACTCACACGTGTGAGTCCATACAACAGTGAAAAGGCAACAGTCTGTTCGTCATTTGTTTGACACATTTTTTGAGATGTAAAAGAGACAAGTTGATTGCAATTTCATTGGCTGAATTTTTGTCCGAAGAAATATATTCTCTCTTGATAGATTTTTCCCCGTGGGGGTTTTTGCCTGGACCAGTTTGGTCAAAAATTTCTTAGTATTAATTTTTCGTGTGTGTAAATGTTTGAAAATTTCTTAGTTTTGCATTTACAGTTTGAATAGAAAATTTTTGAATTTGTTTAAAGTTGAGAAAATTTTTTAATATGTCTTTCAGTTTGGATAATTTGTGAAAAATTATGCATTGAAAGGGTTGGGAATTAAACTATGTAGAGAAGCTTAAAGGCTTGAAACCGGGTTGGGAAAACTTTCAAAACTTTCATGGTATCAGAGCTTCATAAATATCAGAATTTTAAACATTTAGAAGTTGGGTTTGAAGGAAAAGAATTCTTGAACAGCTTGCTTAAGGTTATAGGTTGCAGCCATGGTGTTCCGTCTTAGAGTGGAAGATAGACTTGATGGGGATGCAAATTTTAGCCCTTGGAAGGCTAGAATTAGATTTATTCTTGAAGAGAATGAACTATGGGATACAGTTCATGGGACATCTACAAATCCTATGGTAGTACCTGCTGATGCAACATATAAGGTAGCCTTTTTGAAAAAGGGCATAAGGGAAAGAAGAACCATTCTTGATGCGGCGAAGGATCATGTGATCCCTCACATTTCAGCCAAATACCATGCTTTTGAGATGTGGACAGGTTTGAAAAATATTTATCATAGTTACAATGAAAGCATGAAGATGGTATTGAGAGATAAATTGAAGAGTGTTCACACGGGAAAAGGTGAAGCCATGGAATCATATCTTACCAAGATCACACAGGTAAAAGATGAGCTAGCAGTTGTAGGAGAGGTGATAGGTGTTCCTGAGATGGTGCGTAAAACACTAAATGGAGTGTCACAGTAGTGGATCATATTTGTTCAGACCATTATTGGGAGGGATAACATGCCCACATGGGATCGATTGTGGGATGATCTCACACAAGAGGAGATACAGAGAGGATTCTTACAGGGTAGTTCATCACATCAGAGAGATGATGAGGATAATGTTGCTCTATTAGCGAAGGGAAAGAAGAAGAAGAAGTTCAAGAAGGGTTCCAAGGAGGGAGCCAAACAAAATGAGGGAGAGAAGAAGGACATGAGCGAAGTGAAATTCTTTACATGTCAGAAGATGGGACACTATGCTGGATAGTGTCCTAAGAAGAAGAAGAAGAAGCAATAGACTGTAGCTACTATGGAGATTGATGAGTTTGCAGTGAGATTTGAGAGATACTTTTCTCTCTTTGCAGGTGTTGGTATTGAGAGAGAATATTCTATCACCAGCAGGGATTTTGAGGACCACATGGAGCATTCCATGATAGTTGGGAATTCATTGAGTGCCACCACTACTTCCTCCACTTGGTACATTGATAGTGGAGCTTCTAGTCATATGACAGGTGATCGAGACATGTTCATAGAGATGTCTGAGTCAGACTTGGAGAAGGAGTTTGTATTGGGAGATGATATAGAGGTGAGAGCAGTTGGGTGAGGGACTATCTGCTTTGAGAGGGAGTCTAGGCAGCCTATGTTTCTGAGGGATGTGTTGTTTGTCCTTGGTCTAAAGAAGAAGCTTGTTTCAGTTTCCATGATAGAGGACAAAGGCTTTGGTGTATATTTGAGAAGAGGACAAAGTTGGAGGCTACAGGTGAGCATGGCATTTTTGTTGGTTATGATGAGACATCAAAGGCTTTTTAGATTTACCTTCCTGCATAGAGGAAATTTGTGGTGAGAAGGGAGGTGAAGTTTGAGGAGGAGAAAGCATTTAGGAGGTCTCTTGATTCTGAGATGGAGGATCAGCAGGGTACTACACAGGTGATAGCTCAGAATTCAGTGAGTCAGAGTTTAGGGTCATCAGTTTTAGGTGTGACTCGGTCATAGGTTATAGGTTCTTTAGTTACAGGGGCTCAGTCTACAGGTACTTCTGGTGCAAGGATAGGTTCATGGATCACCGGATCATAGATGACACCTTCAGGTGATTTGAGTTCTAGTGGTACAGGTATAGGTTCACCAGGGATAGGGTCTCAGGTTGTTGGGACTTCTTTAGGGAGATAGGTGTCTAATGAGGAGGTTGAGGAGAGTCTGAGACAGGATAATTCTTCCAGGAAGAGGAAGACAAGTTGGATTCATGAGTTGATGAAGGAAGCAGAGTATCCAGTTGGATTGCCCAAGAGGGAGGTCAGAGAGAGCAAGGCACCAGAGATATTTTCCAGTTATATGGAATAGGTGACTAGCTTGTGTGACACCATTCCTAGTACTTATGAGGAGAATTATACACACCAGGTATGGAGAGATGCCATGATGGAGAAGTAAAACTTCATCATGAAGAATGGGGTGAGGGAAATGGTTCCAAGAACAGAGGGGAAGTCAGTTGTGACTTCTAAATGGCTTTACAAAATAAAGCATGCTGCAAATGGTAGTATTGAGAAGTTCAAAGCTTGTTTTGTTGCACGTGGGTTCTCACAGGTCGAGGGAGTCGAATATGTTGAGACATTTTCACCAGTGGCTAGATTTTCTTCTTTTAGAGCAGTGATCTCCATCGTTGCAGAGATGGGTTGGAAGATCCATCAAATGGAGGTGAAAACCACTTTCCTAAACGGTTTTCTATAGGAGGAGGTATATTTAGAGAAGCCACAGGGATTTGAGGTATGTAATAGATACACAAATGTTTGTAGGCTGAAAAGGGCCTTGTATGGACTGAAGCAAGCCCCTTGAGCTTGGTATTCTAGGATCGACACCTACTTGCTTCTGATTGGGTTTCAAAATAGTGAAGCGGATCCCAACCTGTACTACATTGTGGTTGGTGGTGTTCCACTTATTCTTGTATTGTATGTTGATGACTTGTTCATTACTGGGGGAGAGCACTTGATTGATGCATGCAATAAGGATCTTTCTTCAGAGTTTGAGATGACAGACCTTGGACTGATGCATTATTATTTGGGGATGGAGGTTTGGAAGGAGGATGGACATGTTTTCTGGGGGTAAGGAAAATATGCTGCAGATGTTCTGAAGAGATTTCAGATGACAAATTGTAGACATATGTCAACACCCATGATCACCAACTGGGAGAAGCTTCATCCTTCAGAGGGATAGTTGGTGGATCCTACCTTATATCATCAGTTTATTGGTTTGTTGATGTATTTGGTCAACACCAGACCTGATATGAGTTTTGTAATGAACACTCTCAGTCCATTCATGGTGGAGCCCATGAGAGTGCATTGGACTATTGCAAAACACATCTTGAGGTATCTTGCAGGTACAATTGATTATGGATTGGATTATAGGAGATTTGGTGGAGTGGGATTGATTAGCTATATTGATTCAGATTGGGCAGGTAGTGTTTCAGCCCAGAAGATAACTTTTGGTTGTTGCTTCAGCTTGGGATTGGTAGTTGTGTCATGGTTCAGCAGGAAGCACAAGTCCATAGCATTGAGTTCTGCCGAGGCCAAGTATATGGCAGCCAGTTAGGCCAGTTGTGAGGCCTTGTGGGTTTTCAAGTTGATGGTGGATAATCATAGTTGCATCAAGTTCTCTGAGATTCCAGTATTTCATGACAGGTCGAAGCACATTGAGATTAAATATCACTTCATCAGGGATTATGTTCAGAGAGGGGTTGTTTATTTGTAGTATGTTTCGATAGATGAGCAGGTGGCTGACATTCTATCGAAGGATTTGGGTAGAGGGAAGCATGTCTACTTCAGAGACAAGTTGGGAGTGGTGAAAAACACCTTCCTTAGTAAGAGGGAGTGTTGAAAAGTTACCTAGGAAGTGTATGTCCACCCAAAGTTTCCTTGGGGTGGACAAGGACACTTAAATGTGAATCCTAGTCATTTTGTGCATTTAATGAAGTGAGATGCACTTTATGTTTTTTTTAAAGTCACTTTATTAAAAAGTTAAGTGGGCTTATTTTCCTAAGTTCACATTTAAAAGTTAAGTGAGTGATTGAATAGAAAAAGGGGTTGCTCAACTTTATTAAATGATATGAGTGCAATAAATATCATTTAATTATTTTTTAATGGAGAATTTAATGTCAACCTTTGATCTAATCTAATATTGACCGTTAGATGGACATGGGAAGTTACCATGAACAAAAAGGCTAGGGAAAGGCAAACGTTCATTCATTGTGTTCATCTTCCCAAAGAGATTTTTGGAGAGAGAGAGAGAGAGAGAGAGAGAGAGAGAGAGAGAGAGAGAGAGAGAGAGAGAAAACATAGATAATTTTCAGAGATTGAAACCCTAAGATTAGGGAACATTTACCAAGACAAAAATATAAATAGCAGGAGGAAGGTACAATAGGTACAACATCATTAAATTCAACAATCCATATGCACACATGCGGGTTGTACAACAACAAATTTGGGCACCGATTTTGAGGCAGCCATACATAATTTATTGCATCGTACAACACATAAATCGAGGAAGTAGGCATGGTTTCTAATGTAGAAATTATGGGCACAAATTTCTAGAGCCATACAACAACATTTATTGCAGCTATACTCACACGTGCGAGTTCGTACATCAGAGAAAAGGGAACAATCTGTTCGTCATTTTTTTGGCACATTTTTCAAGATGGAAAAGAGATAAGTTGATTGTAATTTCATTGGGTGAATTTTTGTCTAAAGAAATAAATTCTCTCTTGATAGGTTTTTCCCCATCGGGGTTTTTTCTTGGATCAATTTGGTCAAAATATTCTGAGTATTACTTTTTTCGTGTGTGTAAATGTCTCAGAATTTCTAAGTTTTGCATTTACAGTTTGAAAAGAAAATTTCTGAATTTGTTTAAAGTTGAGAAAAATTTTTCACATGTGTTTTAGTTTGTATAATTCATGAAAAATTATGCATTGAAAGGGTTGGGCATTAAACTATGTAGAGAAACCTAAAGGCTTAAAACCGGGTTGGGAAAACTTTCAAAAATTTCAGAAAACACAAGATTTGATGAGTTTTTTCCTTATAATTTGGTATGCGCACTCTCATACATGACCTTTTCCCTAATAGTCATGTGTATACATGGGAATCATGGTATTTCCCATATATACCCAGCCCTATACCTGACCCAATGATCTATAGCTCGTGTGGGTCGGGATACCAAGATATGGGTGCTTCAAAATAAAAAATCAACCACTGAAAATTAAAATAAAACCATTGAAAATATAGAATGTGGGATGAAGATTTACCTAGCTTAGTCAGTTCTTGGTTTCATGGCTCGTATCTCCCAGAATCAATGTTTGAAGATCATGGTCCAAAATGACTCCAAAGCACTTTGTGTGGTAAAAAGTTCAAATGGTATGGTGAAAATGACTTTTTTACTATTTTATAAAAAAAATTGAAATTTTTACCCACTAAGCTATAGTTTTGACCCATTTTTAACCTTTATGAATTGTTTTGGCCTAATATGTGGTGTAGGGACTTGATTCGAGTGCACTTTTACCGAGGTCTTGACCCATTCGTATATATTATAGGTATAATTTTGAACTGGAATATAGGTTAGGATCACATTTCCACTTGCATTATGCATCGCCTTATGACCATGTCACCTTAAATATAGGTACAAACCCATTTTGTAATTTCACGAAACCTTCACAATGTTATTAGAAGTGGCATTATGTAAGTGGTAGAGCCTTCCTATTCATGGATTCCCTAGTTAGATCCCGCTTTGTAATTTGGTACCCATGCTGAGATTCTTCCATTAGGTCTAGGAGTCCCTTATAGTCCCACCATGTCTTTGAGCAAGAGCCTCATATCGATCTTGAACTTTATGCTGGCCATCTCCCACAGGGACTCCCATTTTATATCAAGTTGTAATTGCATTTCATGTGTTTTTCCTTTCCTTGTTGATATTTATGCATGCTCCCCACTTTAGAGTTATAAGCCATATAGCCTGAGCTTGTCTCAATCCTAGCTAGGAAGAGCCTTTTATGTATCTTTTGCAGCTTGATCATCCCTTATCGGGAGGAGACATACCCCTGAGTGTCCTTATCCTGCACATGCTTCCTTGCATTGAGCATAGGTGTGTTCCACTGCTTGTAACTAGTTTTCTTTCCCGCGACACTCATCTCCTCCTAGCTATGTACTATAAGCACGTTTACTCTTTTTCAAGATTTCTAATCTGAAAAATTCCAAAAAATTAAAAAACATAAAAAGCCGGACAAGAAATGATATTACTTTTGGAATCTATCGAGTCATGTCACCTTCAAACAAAGCACTGTATATCACATCCATTTGTTGGGTTATTAGTGTGACTTTAGGAGTTGTACTCGTTATTTTGAGTTTTCTCCACCGACTAGTTATGTTTCTAGTCCCTATGGAGCCTCTGTCGATGTGTCCTGTGTCGTAGAGGTTGTCCCAGTTTGCATGTCGAGTATGTGCTTCCTTTTCCAGTCACCATCTTCATTATTCTCTTGTTTGAAGGGATTTTTATCCTGAGTCGACCATTCCTCAGTTATATTGTCTTTGTATGTCAACCATTCCCAATACAATTACTGGTTCGTGTACATCTTGTTCGTTTGAGTTCTTCCAAATTATCCAGTGTTGCTGAGTACCTCATCTTGGTTAATGGGGGATGCCTTAATGCCCTCCTTCCAGCGGATTCCATTTCATCGAATTCAGATAATTTATTCTGGAATATGAGTCTAGAGTCCATTGATTTCCTTGAGACTTGCAGCCATCAGTAGCAAGTTCTCTCACCCTCGACTATTTTGGGAATACATCAATGTCTCTTGATCGATGGATTCTTTCAAGTGTTCGACCTCAACACATCTATTCACACTTTTTGGATTGCACTATGTGCCTTGATTCCCATTATTATTATCGATGGGATATCTCGCATCTATTAATGGTATACATCGATGACCAGTAATGAAACGATGGACCATCATGTTCGACCTCGACACCTTTATTTGCGTGATGGGACATGTACTCTTAGTGGTTTGTGTAGAAGACCTCCGATATTGGTGGCATATCATAATATGCTACCTCCTTGATCATGCCAGTATTTATGAAATGTCATCTCTCATGATCAAATTCCAATATATTATCAGATATCTTCATCCATTATGGAGTTCTTGTTAATTGTATATTGTATGTGGTGATGACCACACATGAAATTTGTATATGATGCCTATTCATGGCCATTGTACTCTTATGTATCCGGGACTGCTACACTGTATATTTGTAGTCACATATTGAGATTTATCATTGCATTGTACTAATGAGTGGTTGGTTCTTCCACCTGGGTCTTCATTAATCCACTTCTTGGATGGATATAATGTATTTCAACCATCATGTTACCCCTCTGATCTCACACATTAGGGGGCATCTGTTGTAGCTGATTTTACCACACTTATTAGATTACACTTTTATGGCCTTTCGTGTCCCTATGCAGACTCTTTGGACCCCCCCTTTCTTGAATTATACTTTAATTATCCAAGAAATTACCTAAAAAACACTTGTTTATTGCTATACGTGACTTTCAAGCTAAAACCTGTGTGTACATGCAGCTTGATCCACTGTAGCCTATGTACATCAGGAAATGTGCATAAAAAAAAAATAGATTTTTCCTCAATGAGTCCCGAATAACTTGACCCTTGGCCTTCCATATCCCTGGAAATGCTTCGACTCAACCCTTCATTGTCTATTGAAGGGCTATATATTGAGCCTCTTGGATGCATTAAAGGAGGAGAATATTGGAGAGAAAGGAAACTATAGTTCATTGTTGCCTCACTTGCTTATGTTTGAGTCTGCATCCATCCTTTTGAGCACACATTGCTGCTCTTCCTAAGCTTTTCATTTCTTTGTAATATTTCCATTAAAGTGGAGGATTGAAGTGGTGGAGGCCTAGGTGGAGGACTTGGTTTCTCCATTTCGACAAGGTGCCAACATAGTTTGTCACTATTATCTCTGTTCATTATTAATAGAAATATCTATTTCTCATCCATTACATGTGTATGAATATGAACATTTGATCCATGGATGTAGTTATATTTTCTTATACATGTTGGATTTTGTTGCTGCTTCAACCACCACCCCAAAATTTTTATGTTTTAGGGCCCCCCCTTTTTTTCTTGAAATTCTAGCTTTTAAGTCTTAAAAGTTTTCCTTTATCCTCCAAGAATTTATTCATAACTTAGTTTTTATTTTTGCAAGATGTTTTTGTTAAAATCAAAACTCTTCCTTTCCACCCAATGTATCAGATGAACTCATGGAGTTTATTCGACGTAGCGGAAGGGTTCTTTTCTGGCTTATCGAGCTTTTGCTTCTTGAGTGCTTCCCGGAAGGCTCGTGATAGTTTTCTGAATCATCGATTGAGCTCTTGTATGTGGTATCAATAGTATCGGATGAAATTTTCTGATTCTCTCCAGGTAGTTGTCAGTATCCTTTTCGATACACCAGATCGACTTGTTGGTTTATTTTTCGATGTCTACAAAAGAGTTGTTTGTTCCTACCCGCTCATCATTGCTGTTAGAATAATCCGTTAGGATTATTGTAAATAAATAAAAAATAGGAATATGAATTGATAGGAAGCCAAACAGGCTGAGTGGAAGGTGAAACCCAACCATTAGGAGATTTGTATAAGTATAGGCTTTTGCATTGGAATAGTTAATTAATTGGGAGTTATTACCAACAAGTGGTATTAGAGCCTGGCTATTTGCCTGCCATAACTCCTGGCTGCATTGCATGCCTGCCATTCTCCCTGTGTCATCAGAACGCTGCCATTCTGCCTGCCAGTCTGCTCTTTCAGAGCTGCCTACCAGTCTCTCCTTCCTGCATGCGTTACTCCAGGTACTCCTCCTCCAAGTGAAACCCTAATTCTGCATTGAAGCGGCTGGGTATAGTGCGCCCTCAGTTCACTGAGAATTGGATGCTACAAACCCTAAAGTAATATATTCCCTATATGTGTTGTGAGAAGACTGTCGTGAATGATAATATATGCTGCGTGAGGAAATATTATTGAGTTTTGGAGCTGAGTATATATTGAAATTTTATATGTTGAGTGAGTTTATATGCTGCATATATTGATTCTATATGCTGCGTGATTATATATGCTTTTGAGTATATATATATTGAAGTTATTTGTGCAGCTTGTGGGGACAACAGAAGCCGAGGTCCTCCTACGATTTGTGAAGCCAAGGTCATCCTGCGATTCAGCAAGATCTTGAGGAATTCCATTCCCTTTCTTCAGTATTGGATTGCTAATATCGAGAGGCTTGCGTTGTGATTTGGTAAGAACCTGCATTGGAGACTACATGGCGAGCCTGGGAGCCTGAGAAACGTGGAGCTGTGCACCTGCGTGAATGGCTGCAAAAGTTTGAATACTGAAGAATGCGTTGAAGGATACTGTCCATGAAAGAGTTCCTGTGCTGGCTGTTACTGTAGATTTTGCCGGTCGAATTCGATGTGCTGTACATAGCCGTTGGAGAAACAATACTGCATTGATATATAATGCATTGGAGATATATATTACGTTGATATTTTCTGAGTCTGCCCTCCAGGAGTGCGTTTCTCCCCTCTCATATTACTGTGAAGAAACCCTTATTTTTCCCTAGTTTTATGTGCGGGAAGTTTAATGTAATGTAGAGGAAGACCTGGGTCTTTGGCCAAGTACTCACCATATTAATCATTCCATGCGAATGAATATATAAGACTCCGTCACCATAACGACTTTAACTATCCACATTCCCCGTACCTTCCAAATGAACCATTGCATTCGACATAATCTATCTCCAAAATACTTATAAATATCCAACGAACATTGCAAAGAACGCAAATATTCAATCGACTTTTGTACAAAGCGCTGAATCTCAAAGGCTTTCATTTTTATCGCTCCGACACGTGATGGCAATGAACAGAAGAAGCCAAGAAGCTGAGCATACAGAAATGAGCATCTTGGATTGAACCCACGACCATACTGGGGGTTTGATGCTTGCGTGAAGGAGAATCGATGCTTTCATCTGCGTGGAGAAGAGAATGTTGAAGATTAAATACTGCTGATTACATATATATTGCGACTGGTGATTGCATTGAAGACTGAGGACGGTAAATACTGTTGATTGATATATATTGATATATATTGCTGCGACCCATATTTTGTGAAACGTGAGCTGCGATCCATTCCAGGTATATTGTGCATATTCCTGAGATATTGTGCATATTCACTAAGTCTAAACGTGAGTAAGTCACAAGAATATTTCCAGTATTCAACTATGGGGAGGTAAAATGCTTTGTTTTCTGCATTGAAATTATTCATTGGGAAATACATAAACCCTAATTTCTATGCATGAAGTTTAAGTACTGTGACTTATGTATATGAGATACTGAAGACCTGCGTGGAGTAGTCTGTGTATCTTATTGTTTGAAGCCGAAACAATAATTTGTTTTGTGAGCTGCCTCCACCATTTTTGAGCTGCGTGGAGTACTTCTGTTGAGTTTTTTGTTGAAGAATAATGTATGCTGGAGAGTGCTGCGACTTTTTGCTGTGTATTTGCTGCTAAAGACTGATATATTGTATGCTGCGATCGAGACTGATATATGCAAATGTTGTATGCTGTATATTATGCTGACTACTAGTGATTGATATAAATAAGGCCGTGTATGACTCACAGTGATATATTTTGTATCTACTGATTTCTTCTCCTTGAAATTGTTGCGAATTGAAGCTGCGATACTGTTATTGTATCTCTTTAAAACCTGAAGTTGAGATTGTAAAACACCTTGGCAGAGACTGTAGACCTGCAAGGTTCTTATTTTTTCTACCTGTCATATTAGTTTATTATTGTAAATTACACTAACGGTTGTAAAGATGCACTCTTTAGCATCTAGTATTGGTGCTGCCCTAGCTGGCAAAGACCAATCCAAAGACCCTTCCAAGGGAGATTGCAGCAAGAGAGGACGAGGAAGAAGAAATTTCAGAGGCAGAGGGGGCAGAAGCAAAAGATCAGACTTGCAGTGCAAGCGTTGCGGAAAGACTGGGCACACATCAGATCAGTGTTGGGCTTCATGGGATTCCATCAAAGATAAGCATAACTAGAAGATAGATGACCAAGATGCTAGTAAATTTTCTGATTCTTGTATTGTTGCACATTGTAATCTTGGATTTAATGAAATGACTTCTCTTTCATCTTACAAAGATTGTTGGCTGCTTGATACTGGTGCAACATCACACATGACATTCAGAAAAGATTGTTTTGAAGAACTGAATGAAACAATAGATGGCATAGTTTACTTTGCAGATAAATCAAGTATTAAACCAAAGGGAATAGGCACCATTCGACTGAAGATGCCTGGATTCCCTGATTTCTTATTGAAGAACGTTCTCTATCTTCCTGAGTTGCAGAGAAGCCTGCTGTCCATGGTGGAAATTCGACAGCAAGGCCATTCCATCCACATGTTTGATGGAATCGTTGAAATAAGAAAGTCCTCTGACAACCAAGTCATCATGACTGGATATGAAGATGGAATGCTGCTGAAGCTCAAGGGTTCATCCGCAAGATTTCAGAACTATGCCTACCTCTCTCAGCATGGAGAAGGTAATATGTCATCTAGCTCATTGTGGCATGCAAGATTTGGTCATCTAAATTATAACAGTCTTTGTTTGTTGAGAAAGAATGGTGTAGTTGTCTTTCCCACCATTCCTAAAGAGAAGAATAAATGTGATGCATGTATTTTAGGGAAACATAGTAAGCTGCCATTCCATGAATCTAATTTCAGAGCAAGTAGGA
>LPNX011067621.1:119696-142033 GCA_001517045.1 Pseudotsuga menziesii
CATACTCAGACTTTGATGGCGATAAGGAGACAAGAGTATCAACTTCTGGATACACTATGAGTCTTGGATCAAAAACTGTTTCATGGAGATCTCGCAAACAGTCAGTTCCATCAGATTCAACAACAGAAGCAGAATATGTGGCTGCAGCTGAAGCAACGAAAGAAATAGTATGGCTCAGGAAGATACTTGAAGATTTGCAAGAAAAACAAGAGAACTCCACTCCATTGTTGGTCGACAATACTTCTGCAATCAAGCTGGCAAAGAATCCTAGATTCCATGATCGAACCAAACACATCAACAAAAAGTATCATTTGATTCGACATCATGTAGAGGCCAAGATAGTCCATCTTCGACATTGTTCCACAAATGATCAAGTTGCAGACATCTTCACCAAAGCACTGGGACGAGAAAAGTTTGAAAGATTTAGAAACATGCTCGGACTTACGAACACCCCTTCGGATTAAGAGGGGGATTGTTAGAATAATCCGTCAGGATTATTGTAAATAAATAAAAAATAGGAATATGAATAGATAGGAAGCCAAACAGGCTGAGCGGAAGGTGAAACCCAACCGCCAGGAGATTTGTATAAGTATAGGCTTTTGCATTGGAATAGTTAATTAATCAGGAGTTATTACCAACAATTGTGGTGGCTTGTCCCTAAGTATTCCAAAGAATTTGTTGCCAAGTCCTTTGCTGATGCTTCGAGTGCGTAATCGAATGTGCAATAGAAAGCCTTTCTTTTAGAGTCTACTGATGCAGGCGCGGATGGATAGTTGGTTACTTTACCGATGAAATATTCAAGTCCTTACCCCATCCCAACAGGATAAGTATGTAGCCACCCAAGGAGCATCATATCCTTTCTGATTTTCCGCCTGAAGCCATCGTTTCCTCTCTTGGGATTGTTTCTGACGCATTGCCTTTTGGTGCCAAAGGGGTTTTTCACCCGAGGCTCATTTATTACCTGTCAGCGTTTGTTTTGTTAAACCCTTTTAAGCCTGTAGGGGAGTGCATTACGATTATTATTGGCCGTTCGAGTATTCATTTTCTTGTGCAGAGCTGTCAATTGTTGAGCGGATCTAGTCAGCTAGGAACACACCCATTTCAAATCGTTTCAGCAACTAGGTAGGATCTCGACCCAATGCTTGTTTTGATGCTTGACGGGAAGTTGTGATAGCTTGGTAGGGTTAGTTTTTTTCCCATTTTGCGGTGAGTATTTAGACCTTGAGGTCAAATATTTTGTTTGTTTTCCCCTTGAATGATGAAGCCTTGCTCTTTTCGCTTCTCGTTAGCTAGGCTGCCAGTTTTTCCCACATTACCCAAGCCATTTTTCATCCAGCCTTCTCCATGAGATTTTCTCTGTCAGTGGTTTTAGCAGTAAGAGGATTATGGGTAGACGAGTGTTTCTCCATCTGCACCACTCCTTCATTTCACTAATACAAGGGTGGGGGGATTACGGTCATTGGTTGGGTTACAATAGGGGTTTTCATGGATTTTCGTTGTCTATTTCAAGCTAGGGGAGGAAGTTCTCATTCTGAGTGAAAGCCTTGACTATCCATTTAGGTTTTTTCTTCCTGGTATTCATGGCCTTCCTTTTTCCCGGTTGATGGTGTTAAGGTTACTCTGCCCAGGGATATGTATTGCCGTGGGAAAATCCTTGGTGCCCTTGAAATGGAATTTACTTTCCTGCGAACCGTATCTAGTATTTTTCCTGAAAATCATTAAGCCTGTTGTTTAAACTATAAATTCAATATTGCATGGTTTAGGGAGGGAATAAAAGACGTACTGAGATGTATCATGACGATATGGTAAAGTTTTCTGATTAAAACATGGCTTTTCATTTTTCTAGTTATATGCAATGAAAAACTTATCAGTTATAGTTATATGCATTTGAAATGAATCTAATACATTGTTTTATGGTTTAAAAAGCCTTGCCATCTATATAACACCATGCCTTGAAAAGAAAAGAAGAAGGTACAAGCCACGAAGAATGATCCATAAGTGGAGGTCATAACGTGAGTAGAAATCATATACAAAGATACCAAGGCTATTACTGGCAGTGAACCTGAGTACAGATGGGGTCAGATCTACCAAATGATCAAATACCAGAGCGTCCTAGATATGGGGTTAGACTATTTTCCAATATATGCTAACATAGCAAGGTTAGCAATTATGAATGCTTCCACACGCGTGGAACTCTTTCCGTGTGCAGAAGTGATCAGTTGGATCCTCCTAAAGGTAGACGTAACCAAGATGATTTTGTCAAATGCAGATAGACAAGGTTTTGCCTCTTATAGCTCGACTTATGTATCTCAAGCCTGCAAGCTACCCGCTCATATTTATCTAACAGAAAAGTGGTTAAAAGAGCTTGACCTTGATATTTTGGACAATTTCTGAAGAATGATGGTCCCCATGAAGCAATTTCATACGAGGCCTTTTGGGGAATATGAAACCGCTAACCTGTGCACTCCCTATAGGATTTTAGCTTTAATGTTGAACAAGATTTTTGAGCGAGAAAATGGGAAGTATTAAAAAATAAGATGGGTGCTAGTGATTTTCTTTGTAGCCACTCAAGGTACCATTTTTAATTGGGTCGATATAATATCCAATAGCCTATCCTCATGTATAAGCACATTGCTTGGAGGAATATCACAAAAGAAGTCAGAGTTCTATATGAGCTCTTTTCTGATTGATTTCATTTTGTGCAAACAACAGTTCCCAGCACTGAATTGCTAGTGGCATAAGACCAAAAATCCTGTTTATTCTGCATATCAGTTGTTTTGGGCACATAAATACTTCATCCATTATAAGAGTATCTGTAAAGATTTCATAATGCCACTATACAAATTAATCTACCTTACTGAGTGTAATTGCATGTCTTAGGAATCATTGAATATTGTAGAAGATAACAGTCATTGTTACCTAACAGAAGAAGGTCTATACCTAAGGATGTTTGGCGGAACTAGGGCCCCTTCTCTTTTACCAAGATACCCCACAAACTATGTTGTTCAAAAGGAAGTGGTGAGGCAAATTTACATTGATGGGATTGGTAACTTCTTATTTTATCAAAAGAAGGATATGTACCCACCACTCCCATTCTATATAGGTAACTATAAGTTCTCCAAGGTGAAAAGTGCACCAGATTTCGTAAAGGAGCTAGAATGATTCGAGTTTGGAGAAACAAGCTTTCATATAAATGATTCAGAAGACAAGGTTGCTAACTATTGTGCAGCAGAAGGGGTACATTTTGAGTACATGAATTATTGGGATAAAAGTGAAGAAATATTACCCAATGCCTACAATATGACAGCTTTAAGAAAAAAATTCAAGCAAAAGATAACAACTTTAGGCAACAAGGGAAGCAGTAGTAAAGCTGCTGAGCAACAAAAGAAACAAGAAGAAGAAGCTATGAAAAAGAGAGGAGAATAACCCCTCAAACTATTGCAGGAATCAGAGTAGCGGTTAGCAAATGAGGAACAAAAAAAGAAACAAGAGGAAGAGGCACATAGAATGCAGGAAGCGGTTGAAACGTTAAGACTGGAAGCAATTGACTGAGAAAGAGACCAAGCTAAGAAAACAGCTGAAGATCTTCGAAAAATGGAGCAGGAGGAACAAGATTGTGCCAATATTGAGCAAACTCAATATCATGATGATTTGTTAGAGTCATCTATCCCATCTAGTAGCATGGCTAAAGAAGATCCAACTCCAACATTAGAGTTTGGGATAATTCCTTTCATCCCATATCAACAGCATGTGGTAGCTGATTTCAATACAATTTTCTATGACAAGAATAAGAAAAGAATTGTCATGAGAACCGAGAAGAGGGTGGACAATGGGAAGAAGCAAGGAATTGTGGTAATTGAGAAAATAGTCATCCATGGGACTGACAAGGACCATCATCTACTTGCAAGGGAAGGTGTAGCCTCAACCCTTGCAAATGTAGATAATGTGGATAAAATAGTGGATGATTTGGAACAACATAAGAAGAAGGTATCTCAAATGAAGGAGACTTTAAAGAAGGAAATAGGTGAAGGACAAAGTTTGAAAAGGAAGCATGAGTACATTCTCAGGGAGCTAGAGAAATTGAGAGAGGCATGCCAAATTTTACAATCTAACAAGGATGCCCTAGTATTATCAGTAAATATCATTGAAGGAGAAAAGAAGGATCTCAAGAAGCAGGTTGCAGAGGTAGAATAGAAAGGAGATGCAACAAATAAAAAGGTGGAAGAGTGGGAAGCTCAGAACAATTTGCTAAAAGAGCAACTCCATGCAGCAAAAGAGAAACATATTGATATTACCCCTTTCCAGAATCAAGCCATTAGAGGAAATTTCAACTCAAAATGGGCCTTTTAACTTTGATTCAAATTCCATGTCATCATGTGTTAGCCAATGAAATTGCTCTAAATTTGAAATACCGTATACGTCTTAAACACTTTTTTAATATAAATTTGGGGATAGGTGTCATAAAAAAAACTACTTTTTTTGTTTGTATTTTTGACATATCTCCCCGTGTTTTTACTCAAATTTCGATCGGGAGGGCTCGTTGGATGCGGAATTAAATTCCGCATCCAACGAATACCCACTCGGCATACTTTTGACGGACCCCGCTACCCCAAAAACAAGAAATACCTGAAAAAATGCGATGATGATGTCATCATCACATTTTTTCAGGTATTTCTTGTTTTTGGGGTAGAGGGGTCCGTCAAAAGTATGCCGAGTGGGTACTCGTTGGATGCGGAATTTAATTCCGCATCCAACGAGCCCTCCCGATCGAAATTTGAGTAAAAACACGGGGAGATATGTCAAAAATACAAACAAAAAAATAGTTTTTTTCTTTTCTTACTCCAAAATTAATAAATATTATTTTATTATTTTAACTATTATTTTATTAAGCATCGGTGCTACAAAAGGGAATAAATCAGATTTTGTTGAGGCTAGCATGGGAGATGTATAGAACGAAATAAATTGAGGCTAGTTTGAAAGAGTTAGCACTCAGATCATCAGAAATTTGTAAGAGGTTATCAGAGGTGGTTGAACTTGTGAAGAACCAGCTAGCATGGATAGGAGCCAACCTGATATTTCTAGCAAATATGCCTCAGAAAGCTATGGGGAGTCTGGAGATGGAAGTGGCCATATTGAATTTCGGGTGTAAAGCAGTAGTAAGATTAAACACAACTATTGAAAAGTGCACTGAATTCTACAAAGACATGTGTTCTGTGCATAATCAATGCATGATTTTAGTAGACACCCAGGATCAAGATTTCCGAGTCATGAAGGAGAATTTGAAGAACTTACAAGAGAGGCTATTAAAAAGAGAAGAAACCATATCTAAATTTGAGGTTTTTAGTGAAGAAGCTATTGGAATCTGGATTATACAAGCTTCAAGTCACAAGCACCTATTGGAAGAATTACTAAGTTAGAATGCACCCAAAACGAAAGAGATCGAGTCCCAATTTTCAAAGCATGAAGTGGCAGTGTGTGTGCTAGAGCCAACTGAGTATCGATTCATAAGTGAAGAAGCCCAAGAATGGAGTGCTTTCATCAAGACACCAACTGGGCCCAGTTAAATTTTGCTTATTCACAAATTGAGAATTATGTAACATTTTGTATTTATTTCTTTTCTAGTAATTACACTAAAAGACGAAATTTTGTAAACAAAGAGTCGAGGAATCCCAAGGGGTTGGGGAAACTTCAGAGTCATTTTGTAATTTGTATAAGTAGGGGTAAAGTAGATGAAATATGGACTTTTCACTAGCATAGTTGCTGAAGCTTATTGTAAGAAGAACTATTTCCTTTTATAATGAAGAAGATGGAATTTTGCTGAGGAGAGTATTGCATAAGTCTCAAATCATTGTTGTGTAAAGCTAAATGGAGAACTATTTCTTGTTTAGCATTATATACAATTTGTGAGATCGTTCCTAACCCTCTGAACTACTTCTGAGTTATGACTAATTTGATGTTATGTGATGAATCTTATGCAATAATGAATGATGAATGTTTTAATATCATTGAGCTACCTCTGTGTTAACTTTCTGTTGTATGTGTGTATCCTGAATATATCATCTATCTGTAAAGTTCTTTATGCAAACAACATGGTACATCATTCATTCTTAGTTAATATCAACCTTGCTCCCTGGGGATAGGATAGAATAGATTTATATTAGTTATTATGTTTATGTTGCTTGGATTTAATCTAGACATTTGCATTTCATACATAAAAGATAACATTTATAAACGGTGAATCGGGCTGCAACCGATAAAAGAGATTTAAGAACACACTTTAACTCTGTGGTAGCTGTACTACAAACCAGACGGATTCCCCATACGAAACAATACACAATCTATTTGGGAACGATTATTGGGAAGAATCCCTACCGTTGGTACCGGGGATGTTCCAGGAATCAACATTTTTTTGCGCTAGAAGGAGGGCCGCCAGTGCATGGCTGGCCGAGTAAATCCATTTTCTCAAGAATATTCCACCAGTTATAGTTTTGAAGCTAGTTTTCCCAGACTCCATTTTTGGAGGAAAAGACAGTTCTGAGCTAGAAGTTCCAGAGCACCTTTATCCTGTCTCTCTCGAAGTAGTTAACGATTTAAGAAGAATCACAAGGTAGTATGCAAAAAAGCTTGTAGGATTTCCAAATATCCCTAAATTACCTAGAAGACAAGCTCGCAGAAGAGAGTGCCCTTTCATAGAAGATTCAGTGTTAGTCCAAGATTTTGAAGAGTTGGTAGAATTAAACTTGAAGGAAATTGTTCAACCCCTTGACCAGTTGGGACCTAATTCCCCACCTTGTTCACCTTTTCGAACCCCTGTTCAGTCTCCACCTTAGTCTCCACCTCCAATCATGGTTGGAAATGTAGCTGGAAATGCACCTATAAATTCAAATGCTAATCAACCACCTCCACCACATGCTTGGAGGGCCAGAACCCCTCTCAACTTGGCTGCTCCATTACATAATCTACCTTCCCACCCTGAGATGTCATTACCTAATTTTGACCCAATAGAAGGCATTGATGTGGATGATCATTTACAAATTTTTTTATCAGCCCTTGAAGTTTTATCGGTAGGAGAACATGAAGATGTAGTATGTAGACTGTTTTCACATACCCTTAAAGGAAAAGTAGTGTCATGGTACTTTGGCCTATAGGCGAATTCAATAAAAAACTAGAATACATTTGAAAGACTGTTTAAGAACAATTTTTATACACCAAAGAACCACATCCACTCTGATGAAAGAATTACTTTCTCTAAAGATGGAGAAAAAAGAGAAAGTGCTTGTCTAAATGTAGTCATTACGCAGTAGAAGATTGATTTGGAAGGAAGTTGCGTTAGCAAATTGAAACTCTCACCAGAAAGTGCTTGTTTTTAATCATAGGTTCGCTCACCATTTGAATAATTTTAGTGCTACTATAATGCCTGCTGAAGAAACATTAATGGAATACTATTCTTCAGCACTTTCACCAGAGATAGCAATGTTTGTGAAACTATTTGTAAAATCTTCATTGTTGGAAACCTATGAAGAGGCTAAGAAGTTGGAAGAAGAACTCAAAAGTATAAATAAACAGTCTACAGATTCAGATATAAAAACTTTTAATAAGAACCCTTTGTTGCTGACTAAACCCAAAGAGGAATGTTCAAATGAATTGGAAAATGTGGTTAAATTGGTACAAAAACTCTCAAACAAGATTGTTGACTTAGAGAAAGATAAAGAAGCAAGTTCTTCTAGAAATCCATTTAGGAAATTTTTCAAGAAGAAAATAGTCTACCCCAACCACCCACCGACAACTCTTCTGTGTTGAACCTCATCAAAGTTGGTATGGATAAATTTTGTACTTTTCACCAGCAACCCACTCCGAGAAAAGCTTCCCTCATTGGATTAATTCAATGAACCTAGTAGTGAATCAACTATTAGATGTTCAACTAACAGAACCTGAAGTTAAGGAAGAAAAGGAAATTGAAACAGAAACAACTTCGGAAGAAGATACTATGGTTTTGTGGGACTGTATTACCATGTTGGGGTTAGAAGAAGAAGAACCCACTAAAGAAATACAACTTTTGGCTGTTGATATCACAATAAGAAGCCAGGGGTCAATAAAAGATGAGAGTTTATTTCCCAAGGTTAAGAAGTTCCAAGAAAGTATGAAAAAGCTTTCCAATAAGACTCAAAGCCTACCCATACCTGAAAAGGTCATAGAAAAGCAGAAATCTCAAACAGTAAGTAAACCAACAAAGTTTGTCGAGAATATATTAGACAATAATAAGAAAATCTCAGTGGAACTGTAAATGGGATATGATATAGTAGAAGATATTAAGAAAACCAAAGCAAATGTTTCATTATTTGAGATGTGTAATTTACCGCAACAAAAGAAGAAACTTTTGGAAGCCTTGGATCCTCAACCTAAAAAAACTCAAGAAAATGTCCCATTAAATAAAGAGAAAATGAAGCCAGCATTGGAGGAAAGTCTAAGTCTCCAACTAAGCCATTCCTACTGACCTTTGAAATTTTTAATTTGAATGTACACAATTGTCTGGTTGATTTTGGAGATTCTTCGAATGTCATGCCTTTGTCAGTTTGTAAAAAGATAAATGGGAAACCTATCCCTTCTACCAGTCAAATTATTCAGTTGGACAGAACTACAGTTAAAGTGGCAGGTGAGTTGAAAAATTTATTGATTCGATTAGCAGCTGATGAAAGAGTATGTCAGTACATAGATATTATGGTAGTCAACATCCTCAAAGCCTATGGTTTAATAATAAGTAGGGATTGGTTTGAAAATATTAATGGGTATTTTGCAACAGATTGGTCACACTTTTGGTTACCTTACAAAGGTTTTCAGAATCAGATTAAAATACGAAGAGAACCACACATGAAATATAATGTGACGCAGCTTGAAGGAAAAAATGAACTTGTGAATTTCCCACATTCCGTTTTGGGAAATTTTTTTTAGAACTTGAACTAGGAAATTATCAACCAAAAGAGGCCAATAGTGAGTCAAATAAACAGTCTGATCTCCTTCAGTTTTCACGAAGTGACAACATTGATTGTAATATAGTTAATTTAGTTTTTGTTTCAGAAAATAGAACTAGTCCTTTAGAAGTAGAAAATTAGTTTTTGTTATTGTATTTTGATGGTTCAAAAACTCAAAGGATCGAGGGATGGTTGTTTCCTAATTGATCCCAAAAAAATAAGCATTTTTTATCTTGTAGATTAGAATTTGAATACACAAATAATATGGCTAAATATGAAGCACCGATTCAAGGAGTAAAAAAGGAAATTGAGTTTAAAGTTAGGAATTTAAAAGTCTTCGGGGACTATGAAATAATTGTAAAGCAGGTCTGCAATACAATCCATTTCTTATCTCCTCATTTAAAAGGATATCAAAATGAAGTTTGGGGACTCATAACAAATTTGGATGCTTTTGATATTAATTCTATTCCTAGACTAAAAAATGAAGCAGCTGATTTATTAGCTACGTCTGTTGCAAGGTTGGTGCCCACAAATAACACATGTTCAATTGAATTGATTTTCAAGTCATCCGTACCTGATAATGTCACCAATATGAGAGTATTTGATGATGACCAACAGATTTTGGAATTCTTAACAAATGAGGAAACCTTTAAAGATGCAGTTATTGATGATGAGGAACACCAAGCGAATCTTCAGAATGGTAATTTCATACCAAAAAGAGTAAGGACATTAGAGGGGATGTTTGATCTAAATAAAAAATTTCAAAGGCTAGTGAATGTCAAAACACATAACTCATTAATGCAGTATGAGCTGATAAATTTGGGAACAAAGGCTGAACCCAAATATATCAACTTGGGGAAATGTTGTTCTTCGGGTGAAAGAAGGAAGTTCATCAATTTATTTCAGTAGTATAAAGATGTATTTTCTTGGACTTATGATGATCTGAAGACATATGACACTTGCATAATCCAACACATCATTCCAATTAAAGCGGGTGTAAAGCCTTTCCAACAACAAATTCAGAAGATGCATCCTAAGATGGAATCCCTGATTCAAAGTGAAGTGAAGAAATTACTTGATGCCAAGATTATTTTCAAGGTTAGACATTCAGAATGGGTAGCGAACTTGGTACCAGTAAGGAAGAAGTCTAGAGAAATAAGACTATGTGTGGATTTTAGAAATATGAATCGTGCTGCAGAAAAAGACAATTATCCAATCCCTCCAATGGCGCAGATTTTGCAGATGGTATCAGGATCCGAGTTATTCTCCTTGTTGGATGAGTTTTCAGGCTACAATCAGGTACTGGTAGCAGAACAAGATAGGATTAAAAATATGTTTTGTACAAAATGGGGAACCTTTTCCTATAGGAGAATTCCCTTTGGATTAATTAACGCTGGAGCTACTTTCCAAAGGGCCATGGATATATATTTCTGAGGACTGATAGGTCACAGTGTGGTGGTCTACTTGGATGATGTAACAGTGTTTTCAAATAAAAGAGAAGAACATCTATATCATTTAAAACAAATTTTTGAGCACTGTCAAAAAAACAGTGTCTCATTGAATCCCAAGAAATGTGTTTTCACGGTATTGGAAGGAAAGCTATTGGGTAATGTCATTTCTAAGAAGGGAATCTCCAGAAAACCAAAAAGGATTGAAGCAATAGCATAGATTCCCTTGCACCACAATAAGAAGGGTATGCAATCATTTATGGGGACCATTAATTTCGTGCGAAGGTTTGTGCCTGATTTTGCACAAATAGTCAAACCTTTGCAGCAGATGGTAAAGCAAAATGTACAGTTTAAATGGACTGATGTAGAAAAAGATGCATTTACTAATATCAAAACAGCAGTAGCACATGCACCTTCACTTAGAATTCCTGATTTCAATAAAGATTTCATATTGTACACTTTTGCTTCTAATATTTCACTTGCAGTTGTGCTAACACAAAAGGAAGAATCGGGAGAGGAATTCCCTATTTCATTTATGAGCGCTGATCTGCAAGGTGATGAATTGAACTATCCCACCATCGAAAAGCAAGCTTATGTAGTGTTTAAAGCGGTAAAGAAATTCAGGCCATATATACTTAAGAATCGCACTAAAGTGGTTGTCCCTCACCCAGCAGTTCGAAGCCTCTTCATGCAAAAAGAGTTGGGTGAGAGAAGAGAAAATTGGGTTACAACTCTGTAAGAATATGAATTGGTGTTTAAGCCAGCAACCATTATTAAAGGACAAGGAATTTGCAAACTCATGGCTAAAATTCAAAATGGTGAGGAGAATGATTGGGAAAATGAGGCTGAAGTTCATATGATTGACATATATCCCATTTTTACAGCTCCAAAATCATGGTATAGAGACTTGATACATTATCTCCAGCAAGGTTATTTGCCAGAGCATTGGAGTTCAAATAAAAGAAGAGCACTAAGGTTGAGATCAACATCCTATTAAGTAATTGATGGAGTTCTCTTTAGAAAGAACTATGATGGAGTGTTGCTGAGATGTTTAGAACATGAAGATGCAACTAAAGTGGTTAAAGAATTGCATGAAGATCCTCCTGGAGGGCATTACTCATGGGATACTACTTCCCACAAGATATTAAGGGCAGGATACTATTTGCCAACCTTGTTCAAATATGCACATGCATATGTCAGGAAATGCGATACATGCCGGCACAGTGGAGGAAGACTTGTTAGAGAAGCTGGGCCATTACAACTAGTTGTGGTCTCGGAACCATTTGAACAGTGGGGAATTGATATTATTGGAGAAATTAATCCCAATTATTCAATGCACCATGAGTACATCCTTACAACTACTTATTACTTCACCAGATAGGTGGAGGCCATTCCACTATGGAAAGTAAATGAAGATGTAGTCATTGATTTCTTGCAAGAGCATATTATGACCAGGTTTAGGGTTCCAATTTCCCTAGTTTTTGACAATGCATCTTATTTTTCATCAATTAGACTTATAGATTTTGCTAATGATAAAGGAATGAAGTTACATTATTCTTCTAATTATTATTCCCAAGGTAACGGATTAGCTGAATCTACCAATAAAAATGTCATTAGAATTCTGAAGAAGCATTAGAGGAAATTTGAGGTCTAAAAAGGGTCTCCTAAGGAAAATGATAAAATAATAGTTAAAATGATAAAATAATAGTTAAAATAATAAAATAATAGTTATTAACTTTGGAGGAAGAATGAAAAAAACTACTTTTTTTGTTCGTATTTTCGATATATCTCCTTGTGTTTTTACTCAAATTCCGAGTGGCAGAGCTCGATGGATGCGGAATTTAATTCCACATCCAATGAGTACCCACACTGCATACTTTTGATGGACCTCGCTACCCCAAAAACAATAAATTCTTGAAAAAATGTGATGATGACATCATCATCACATTTTTTCAGGTATTTCTTATTTTTGGGGTAGCGGGGTCCGTCAAAAGTATGCAATGTGGGTACTCGTTGGATGCATAATTAAATTACGCATCCAATGAGCTCTCCTACCTGAAATTTGAGTAAAAACATAGGGAGATATGTCGAAGATACGAATAAAAAAGTAGTTTTATTTTATGACAAATATGTCAATTCAACCATTATTGTTGACTCATTTTATTGATATTCTATTGGTTCTTGAATTGCAACTCACAAATTTTTTTGTTGGCATGTTTTCTTATAAGGCCCATTTTAGACCCCAAATTTCCTCTAATGATTGTCATAGAAAACCAAAGAAGTTGGCATATAGCTCTCCCGAATGCACTCTGGGTTGATAGAGTCACACCAAAAAATTCCTTAGGAGTCTCACCTTACACTCTAGTCTATGTAAAGGAAGCCATTTTTCCACCAAGCATTTTACTCCCGACCTGCCAATTAGCCCAAGCTTCAAGAGGATTCAGCAGTGAAGTATTACAAGTCAGAATTAATACCTTGCTTAAGTTAGAAATGTCTAGGCTCAAAGCTAAAGAAAGATTTAAACATCAGCAGGAGATTGTAAAGAGATGGTTTGATAAACGAAAGTCTGGAAACAAAAGTTTTGAGGTAGGGGATATATTTCTCAAATGGGACCACCCACATGACGAAAAGGGTAAGCACACGAAGTTTCAACATCTTTTGGTTGGCCCAATTTTTATTGCTGCAAAGCTAGGCTCTTCAACGTATAAGCTTCAGGATTTGCAAGGATGGGAAGAGAATTTTCCTGTCAATGGCTTGGTTCTCAAACCTTAATTTACCTAGTATTTTGAGAGAACCTGTCTATACATAAATAAACCTTTGTTTGATTGCTTTAATTTATTTTTGCTTTGCTTTCCAATTTGCTTTATGTCAGTTCATTATTGTTTTTTCTATGCTTTTCTCTAGTTTATTTTAATAAATTAGCTCAGCATTTGGTGTTCGAGTACATTGGAATTTGAACAAACTGTGGATATTTTAAAGCCAAGAACTTCTTATTGAATGTTGTCTATGTTAGGATTTATTATTACAGGATTCTTTAATATGATAGATCTTGGAAGGAAAGTTATTTTTGGAACACATTGAATTCTTGCTTTAAATCCTGTTAAATAACCAAGGATGAAGAAGTCTAGAATACTATTCTATGGCTCCATCCACTTCACCTTAATATCTGTCCTAGGAAGCTTGTATCCTAGGATCCACGGAAAGGAAACAGGATGAACAGGTGTATGGTATTCAAAATAATCCCATTCCACAAATTAAATCCAAAAGGCTCAAGAGTCAAGAATACCTAAGAGAAAATGATATCACAGAAAGTGGAATGAAGCATGAATCAGTAAATAAAAAGACTGCTAAAAGGTTCTTCTCCGTCCGTGAGCTGAACAAAATATCACTCACACAAAAGGACACTATGGATGGAAGAATATAAATCAAATCTCAAATGTAAGAAAGACCAATCCGGGAAGACTCATCAAACAAAAGTCTGAAAGCATCAAAAGAATGCAAAAGGAATGGGAACGAGGAACAAACGAATATGATTGTCCTAATCCTATTACAATCTTGTGGTGTCCTGGCCTAAAGTAACCAAATGCAGAGGTAAATGAATCTCATATTTTGGCCTTGGAAGAGTTATCAAGACTATGAAATCCTGGTTGCATTATCCCAGTGAACTGGAATCAATGACCAGTTTTGAATCTTACATTTCTTGAAAGTCTGGATGATTAAATAATTGCTTAAAGAAAATTGAGGTAAACGAATCTAAACAAAAGGTCATAAAGCGGTTTTTGTTTTAAAATCCAGTTTGTTCAAAAATATGTGCTCACCAGTTAGTCGCCAATTGTTCCTACTGCAACCACCATCCCATTTTTTTTTATGTTTTAGACCCCCCTCACTTTTTCTTTGAAGTTCTAGTTTTTAAAGCCTCAAAAGGTCTACCTTGATCCTTCATGATTTTCTTTGTAACTTAGTCTTTTGCAAGTTGTTTTTTGTTAAAATCAAAACTCTTTTTCCACCCGATGCATCAGATGAACTCATGGAGTTTATCCGACGTATAGGAAGAGTTATTTGAAGGCTTGTCGAACCATTGTTTCTTGCACTTTCCAAAAGAATAACAAGAGTTGGCCGATTCGTTAGATGAACTTTTGTCTGTGGTATCGATGATATCGAAGAACATTTTTCGATGCTTTTCGGTTGGATATCAACAGTATTTCCAATGCATCAGATTGACTTGTTGTTTTAGTTTCCAATCTCCGTGGAATATTTTTTGTTTTTACCTCCCACCATTTTGGTTGTTTGTCCCTAAGTCTTCCGAAGAGTTTGTTGATGAATCCCTCGCTGATGCTTCGGATGTGCAACCGATAATATTTTTGAAGAGTCTTCCGATGCCAGTGCGGATGGTTAGTTTGTTACTTTACTGATGGATGTTTAAACCTTTACCCCGTCCCAACAAGTTAAGTATGTAGCTGCTCGATGATATCGAATCCTTCCCTTTTTTTCACTCGAAGCCACCATTTCCCCTCTCAAGATATTTTTCGACGCTTTGCCTTTTGGCGCCAACAAGGTTTTCCACCTGAAGCTCATTTATTACTTGACGATGCTTGTTTCATTATGTATTTTTAAGCCCATAAGGAGGCGCATTATGGTTATTATTCACTGTTCGAGTCTGTATTTCCCTATGTGGAACTATCGGTCGTTCAGCGGATCTAGTCAGCCGTGACCACACCTGTTCCATCTCGTTCAACAACCAGGTAGGATCTCAACCCTTTTTCTTATTTTGATACTTGGAAATATTATTGTGATAACTTGGTAGGGTTAGTTTTTTCCCATCTTTGTAGAGAGTATTTAGACTCTGAGGTCAAATTTTTTGTTATTTTCCCCTCGAATAATGAAGCCTTTCTTTTTTTGCTTTTGGTTAGCTAGGGCCGCGGGTTTTTACTACCTACCCCAAGCCATTTTTTGCCTAGTTCTCGCCATGAGAGTTTCTCTGACAGTATTTTGTAGTAGGAGGACTGTGGGCAGATGAGCGTTTCTCCATCTGGATCGCCATTGTTTTTTTTCAAGCCACGGGAGGAAGTTTTTAGTATAAAGTGAAAGCCCTAACTATCCATTTGGGTTTTCTTCATGTTATTCATGTTTTTCCTTTTTACCCTGTCGAGGGTATTAGGGTTACTATGCCCAAGGATGTGTATGGCCATGAGAAAAACCTCAATTCCCTGAAACAAAGCTCTCTTGTCTGCGAACTGTGTCCAATATTTCTCTTGAAAAGTCTTAAACTTGTTGTTTAAATTTTCAATACAACATTGCATGGTTTAGGGAGGGAATACAAGACTTGCTAAGATGTACGTGATGATTTGGTAAAGTTTCTAGTTAAAACTTATTTTTTCATTTTTTGGTCATATGCAACGTCAAATTTATTAGTCACAGTTATATTCCTTTGAAATGAATCGAATCTAACATATTTTTTTATGGTTTAAACAACCTTGCCATCTATATAAAAATATTCCTTGGAAAAAGAAGAAGAAGGTGCAAGACACGGAGGACGATCCAGAAGTGGAGGCTATAATGCGAGTAGAAATCATATATGAAGATACCAAGGCTACTACCAGCAGTGAACCTAAGTACAGATGGGGGAAGATTTATCAAATGATGCATCCCAGATGCAGGATTAGAGGATTTTACAATATATGCAAACATAGAAAGGTCAGCTATTATGAAGGCTTCCACGTGACCAGAACTCTTTCCATGTGTAGAAGTAATAGGTTGGATCCTCCCAAAGGCATATGTAACCAAGATGATTTTGTCAAATGCGGATGGACAAGGTTTTGTTGCTTATAGACCAGCTTATGTAGCTCAATCTTGCAAGTTTCCCATCCTCATATTTATTTGACAAAAAAGTGGTTAAAAGATCTTGAACTTGATATTCTTGACAATGTCCGCAGAATGATGGTCCCTAGGAAGTAGTTTCGTACGAGGACTACTGGGGAATATGAAACCGTGAACCTGTGCACCCCATATAGTATTTTAGCTTTAATGTTGAACAGGATTTTCGGCCGAGCAAATGGAAATTATTACAAGATGAGCTGGGTGTCGGTGATTTATTTCGTTGCCACCCAAGGCATCATTTTCAACTGGGATGATAAAATATCCAACAACTTGTCTTCATGTATAAGCACAATGCTTGGAGGTGTCTCACAAAATAAGTGAGAGTTCTATATAATATCTTTTCTGATTGATTTCATTTTGTGCAAACATCAGTTTCCAGCTCTAAATTGTCTGTGGGATAAGACCAAAACTCCTATTTATTCTGCATACCAGTTATTTTGGGAAAATAAATACTTCATCCATTATAAGAGTATCTGTGAAGATTTCATAATGCCACTGTATAGATTAATCTTTCTTACTGAATGTAACTACATGTTTGAGGAAGCATTGAAG
The DNA here is from genome assembly GCA_001517045.1 of Pseudotsuga menziesii. Taxonomy (NCBI): domain Eukaryota; kingdom Viridiplantae; phylum Streptophyta; class Pinopsida; order Pinales; family Pinaceae; genus Pseudotsuga; species Pseudotsuga menziesii. Next base: position 136,543 of record LPNX011067621.1, read on the forward strand.
GTTGTAGAAGATAACGGTCACTATTACCTAATAGAAGAAGGTCTATACCTAAGGATGTTTGGAAAAACTAGGGCCCCTTCTCTTTTACCAAGATACGCCATGGACTATGTTGTTCATAAAGAAGTGGCGAGGAAGATTTATATTGACGGGATTGGAAACTTCTTGTTTGATCAGAAGAAGGTTGTATGCCCACCACTCCCATTCTATATAGGTAGCTATAAGTTCTCCAAGGTGAAAATTTCACCGGATTTTGTAAAGGAGTTAGAACATTTCCACTTTGGGGAAATGAGCTTTCATAGAAATGATTTAGAAGACAAGGTTGCTAACTATTGTGCACTAGCAAGGGTACATTTTGAGTACACAAATTATTGGGACAAAGAAGAGGAAATATTTCACAGTTCCCGCAATATGACGACTTTAAGAAGAAGATTCAAGCAAAAGATAACCACTGTGGGCAGCAAGGGTAGTAGTAGTAAAGAGACTGAGCAACAAAAGAAGAAAGAAGAGGAAGCTACAAAGAAGAGAGAATAATATTCCCTCAAGATATTATAGGAAGCAGAGCAACGGTTATCAAATGATGAACAACAGAAGAAACAAGATGAAGAAGCACAAAAAATGAGGGAAGAGGTTGAGAGGTTAAGACTGGAAGCAACCGACCAAGAAAGAGACCAGGAAGATCAAGCAGCTGAAGAGCTTCGGAAAAAGGAGCATGAGGAACAAGATCGTGCCATTCTTGAGCAGACACAGTCTCATGATGATGATCTGTTAGAGTCATTCGTCCCATCTAGTAGCACTGCTATAGAATATCTAGATCCAACATTAGAGTTTGGGCTAATTCCTTTCATCCCATCTCAAGAGCATGCAGTAGCTAATTTCAATACAATTTTCTATGACAGAAATAAGAAAAGAATTGTCATAAGAATAGAGAAGAGGGTGGACACTGGGGAGAAGCAAGGAATTATGGTAAATGAGAAAACAGTCATCCATGGGACTGACAAGGACCCTAAACTCCTTTCAAGGGAAGGTGTAGCCTCAGCCCTTGAAAATGTAGATAATGTGGATAGAATAGTGGACGATTTGGAACAATATAAGAAGAAGGTATCTCAAATGAAGGAGACTTCAAAGAAAGAAAGAGGCGAAGGACAAAGCTTGAAAAGGAAGCATGAAGACAGTCTTAGTGAGTTAGAGTAATTAAGAGAGGCATGCCAAATTTTGCAATACGCCAAGGATGCCCTAGTATTATCAGTAAATATCATTGGAGAAGAAAAGAAGGATCTTGAGAAGCAGGTTTCCAAATTAGAACAGAAAGGAGATGCAACAAATAAAAAGGTGGAAGAGCTAGAAGCTCAGAATAACTTGCTAAAAGAGCAACTCCAAGTAGCAAAGGAGAAGTAGATAGATATCACCCTTTCTGAAATCAAGCCTTGGTGCTACAAAAGGGAATAAATCAGATTTCATTGAGAATAGTAGGGGAGATGTACATAATTAAACAATTTGAGGCTAGGTTAAAAGAGCTAGCACTCAGTTCATCAGAATTTTAGAAGAGGTTATCAAAGGTGGTTGAACTTGTGAAGAATCAGCTAGTATGGATAGGAGACAACCTGAATTTTCCAGCAAATATGACTCAAAATACTACAGGGAGTCTGAAGATGGAAGTGGCCATATTGAATTTTGGGTGTAAAGCAGCAGTCATATCGAGCATAACTATCGATAGAACTATTGAAAAATGCACTAAATTCTACAAAGGAATGTGTTCTGTTCACAACTAGTGCATGATTTTAACAGGTGCCCAGGACGAAGATTTCCCATTTAGAGAGGAACATTTGAAGAACTTACAAGGGAGGCTATTAAAAGGAGAAGAAAGCATATCTAAGCTCGAGGGTGTTAGTGAAGAAGCTATTGAAATCTGGATTATACAAGCTTCAAGCCACAAGCACTTGTTGGAGGAACTATTTACTCAGAATGCACCCAAAGTGAAAGAAATTGAGTCCCAGCTGTCAAAGCATGAAGTGGTAGTGTGTGTGATGGAGCCAACTGAATATTGGGTGATCAGTGAAGAAGCCCAAGCATGGAGCGTTTTCATCAAGACATCAACTGGGCCCACTTAAATTTGTCTTATTCACAAACTAAGGATTATGTAATATTTTGTATTTATTCCTTTTCTAGTAAACACACTAAAAGACAAAATTTTGTAAAGGAGGAGTCGAGGAAGCCCAAAAGGTTGGAGCAACTCAAGAGTCATTTTGTAATTTGTATAAGTAGGGGTAAAGTAGATGAAAGAAGGGGATTTTTTGCTAGCATAGTTGCTGAAGCTTGTTGTAATAAGAACTATTTCATATTATAATAAAGAAGATGGAATTCTGTTGGAGAGAGTATTTCATAAGTCTCAAAGCATGTTGTGTGAAGTTGAATGGAAAACTGTTTCTTGTTTAGCATTACATAATCTATGAGATCGTTCCTAACCCTTTGAACTAATTCTGAGTTATGACTGATTTTATGTTATGTGATGAATCTTATGCAATAATGAATGATGAATGTTTTAATATCACTGAGCTATCTCTGTGTTAAATTTCTGATGTATGTATGTATCTTGGATTTCTCAGCTATATGTAAAGTTCTTTATGCAAACAAAATAGTACATCATTCATTTTTTTATGTAATATCAATCTTGCTCCCTGGGGATAGGCTAGTAGATTTAGATTAGTTGTTTTGTTATTTGCATTTAATATAGGCACTTGCATTTCATACATAAAAGATAAAATTTATAAACAGTGGATCATTCCGCAATCGGTAAAAGAGACTTAAAAAACACATTTTAACTCTACGGTAGCCAGACCGCAAGCCAGACATGTTCCCCACACCAAACAATAAATAACTATTTAGGAACGGATATTGGGGAGAACCCCTACTGTCGGTACCTGGGATTTTCTAGGCATCAACACGTTGATCTATCTCCAGATGTGGAACAGATTGTGACCGTAAATTTTCGTCGCAATCTTTCTCCACCGTTCGATCTCCTCTGAGATCTTTCTTCATGGATAGACGAATTGATCAGTGACAAGATCATTTTCTCTGTTGTTGGGAAGTTGGAGAATTTATCTGAAGACTTGAATAGAGTGAACGCAAGATGAGCTCATGCCTCTATAGATCTCTACAAAAACTGGGAATCCATCAAAATACATACATAATTCAATGAACTTGGAGCTGGACGCTCCTGCCACAACCAGAGTGAGTAGTTATGGTCATGTTCTCTCTCTAGTGGACGGTAGGGGACGTGACACAGAGCCAAAAAACAATAAAGAAAGACTGGAACTTTTGAAAATGGAAATAGTTAAGCTTGTTAAGATACAATAGATATATTACATTTTGTATTTACAATCATATAAGTACATTGTTAATTGGAAAATGATGAGATTTTATTATATGCAACAACCATCTTCTGCTCAGTCTAGGGAAAATGTCAAATCTAACAAGGAAATTCCAGACTATTGCATAAAGTAATCACACACTAGTTTTTAGATACAATGTGGTTTTCTTTAGCCAATACAAGGGATGACATATATGCTTTTATTCATCGAAGGAAATACATAAATTGATAGGTTTTGGTTGCAAAATCATATTTGAATCAATTCCTTCCCTTAGCTTTTGCAGACCACGTATTTGATAATAAAAAACACATTGCAATTAAGTTGAGTGGACACAACAGTAGTTAAAAAATGTTTAGAAATTCCTTCAAGATAGGTCTATTTGCTTTTGAGACATTCTTGGATGAATACAAATTGTGTTATGCTCCATGGAAAATAACTAGAGACCTATTACAAGGATTTGTGCATTCCAAAAGAAGAATCACTATTTCTATGTGGGTATGATTATGCACAACACGTTTGTAACTAAATTCTTGAAAAGGAATGGGTTTGTAGTTAGAATAGGCTTTAAAAGTGAAAATTTGATTGTCTCACCTTTTTCCAAGGCAATAGATTGTTATAAGACACAATTGTTTTTTATGAAGAAGCTTCTTCAGAAGTAGAGGTTTGCTCCAAAGAATACAAAGAAAAATGCAATGAAATGATTGTACCAACAATTAAATTGTCAGAATCAACTATACAATTATTCTATATTGTAGCAAAGTATAAAAACTAGGGAAAAAATGCAAACAAATTTTTTTGTAACAAAGAAATTACATGAGGATTTAGACATAATAAAGATGGGTGAAAAAATGGGTGAGTATTTATTAAAGAAACCATGAGAATGGAAACCTCTTTTGCTACTGACAAATACATGTTATGTGTTTTGGAAGGAATCACTATCTAAAAACTTGTTGAGCTTCACAAGTCTAGGTTTTTCCTTTTCTTACAAATGAAACACATAATCTATGGAAAATATATTGTTGCATACATTTTCAATTGAAGCTGCTGGTCTATTGTAAATTTTTAATAAGTTGAAGCAATAGTGATTAACTTGGAAATCAGTTATAATTGGTTCGAAGTATTTTTTACATAGTTTCTTGAGTTTCTATGGACTATTTTTTTCTTAAATAAAGTAGCAATGCCATGTATGTCAAATGTCGAGACACATTTATACTCTTTTGCAAGTAAACTATCTTTGGAAAATTTGGGAATTTACGTTTCTTGGAGACATAATATATATGTTTGCGTAATATCATTGTTGTTTATGACATCTTCCATATGCAATGTTAGGCTTCGTGTGTTTAACACACATATCAACAAATAGTTTTATTCTTTCCTTGAAGGAAGTCCATGTTGAAATTTCCATTGTGAATACACTTTAAGGCTTTTAATTTGAGTGACAACTTTAAAACAAAGCGAGAATTTTTTTTTCTTGCAACTTGTTTTTAAGATAGAGTGAATCAATGTTCCTTACATGGGAAAGGGTAGTATACATAAGGCCATGTTATTTTATTCTTGTTGGGTCAAATTACAACCTATCCATTGTTAGGCATTGTGCTCTATGAATTGTTCGTGCACATGCTAATTGAATAGGTAAATTGAGCCATACCATTATTTTCTTTTTTTTAATTGGTTTATGTACATAAATTCTTTTAATAGGCATCCAATTGTACATCACAACATGCATGTATACTTGTTGCATGCGAGATCATTGCACTTGTCCAATTGCCGAGTCCTAGAAGTTGATCCATACAATATCAAATGGTTGGTTAGTATAGAATTTGAAAATCCCTTTAGCACCGTTCACCAAGCAATTATAAATTGCATAGTTGCCTCTGATCAATTCAACAAGCATGCTCTTTTTCAATTCAGTTTTTGAGGGAAGATGCAATTTTTTTGTTCAAATGTTGTTTGCTCAATTGTATCAACTAATTTGTTAATATCTATTCGAGTGTATGCAATTGTTTGAACAACACATTTTTTTATTGTGACATTCCACATCTTTATTCGTATTAAAGAGGTAAGGAAATGTAGGATCCTGTTGTGTTGGTCTATGGAAAGTTTGATTAAGGAAAGCAATATAT
>LPNX011067621.1:159460-197749 GCA_001517045.1 Pseudotsuga menziesii
ATACAATTAATAATCTTGCATGATTCATAAGTTTGCATGAATACGAGAAGAACTCAATGGGAAATTCCTAGAACCCCCCAAAATACTAACTTGGAAAATGGAAGTGGTCTTGGCTATAGCCTAGGATTAGGAAGAAAGACATTCATTGATGAATTAATTGCCAAGGTTTATTCTTCTACTGGAGCCCAATATATAGGACCATCATCCATGAGAAGAATCCTTGTTTCTCCTAGGCTGAAGGCATCAGTGTCAACTGTGGACATATCAATAGGAGCCACGACACCATCTAGTGTCCCTGTGGAGGGAACTCCAGGAGATAGGGGTATTACTGTGGGAGTAGGTGGACCAGAGGAGGTCTATCTAATTAACAGTGAGGAAGTTACCAAAGAAGAGTGGTTGAAGTTTCGACAGAAGTTTGAAGACCACAAGGAGTGAGAAAATAAAGAGGAAGAGATAATCATGAATAACGAGCGTCACCATGACGATCGTGAAGAAGAAGCAGGGGAAAATAATAACGATAAGGGTGACCTCCAGCATGAGGAGACAATTTCTACACTTCAGTTCCCTATTCGACAAACATATGGATAGGCCCATATGAAAAATATTTCACCTCTAGTGCTACCTCACTTTCATGGGAATTCCACAGAGGATCTAGATGAATTCCTCTTTGAGTTCGACATTCTCTGTCGAATTTATGACTATATATCCAGTGAGAAGAAACTAAAATTATTTCCTACCACCTTGAAAGATAATGCCTTACACTGGTTTATGATTTTGGGTGGCGAGACGGTTACAGCGTGGGATCAGATGAAACAGGTATTTCTTGAGAAATGCAAAGAATATTGTAGAACGAAGGTGTTGCTACTGCAACCGCTTCCCCAAAATTTTATAATTTTAGGTCCCCTCCTATAATTTTAGTTTTAAGCATTCCTTAGACTGTTACTACTCGAATTTTTAATTCCATAACTTAGTTATTCAAGCCACAAATTTTTTTCACTAAGTTAGAAAACTCAACTTTTTCTTTTGATGTGCCAGAAGAACTCAGTGAGTTGAGCTGACACATCGGAAGAACTCATCTTTTCCATCCGACGCTCTTGAGATGAATTTATTTTGTTTGAAGAATATTTATCGAAAACATTTGACAAGTTTTTGTTGATGGTGTTGACGAAACTCAGGATTTTGAGCCGACATTATCGTCGAAATTTACCATTCCTTGCTGACGCTTTTATCAGATGAGTTTCTTGTGTTCATCGAAAGATCTCACCGAGTTTTGCTGACGGTGTCAGCGAAAATCAGTTTTTGCAGCCAACATTCTATCATCAGAACAATTTTGTGAATCGTGCCGACGAGGGTTTTTTCAGAAGAGTTTGTTGAGTTTTCGTTGATAGTGTCGGTGAAACTTAGACTGTGCAGCCGACACTTTCGTGGAAAACTTAGAATTTGATGTCAACACATCGACAAACTTGGGGGAGTGCTTCAGATGGAGTTTAAAGTTGAGCACCAAATGACATTTTCAACCTCGTGACATTTATTATCCTAACCACCACATTAATTTCCCTTTCAACATTTTTCTATATATAAAAACACGGTAAGTTTTGTGGATTGTTACTACAATCCCATTTTGGACGCATCCAGTCATTGCTAGACACTTGGAGCTCACACATTGTTACGCGAAGCACTGTTCCCATATAAATAGTTGTCAGGTAGGCCCTCAAACTGATCCTTTGTCCTGATTTCTTCCAAACTTGGTTAAAAGACCTATGTTGTCAATGCGGTTTAGGGTTTTAAAAGTCATCCAGGTCGGTTGTTTCTATTTTACTTTGCACAACACCTTCCCCAGCTTAACCATTCACAACACGCAGGGTTTTTTAGTAGGCTAATTGCTAGAGCCACCTAGAGTAGGTTGGAGGAAACCGTGTCCACATGAGTTATTTATATTCCCCAAAGCACATCGCACTTGTCATCCTGATCGTTATGGAGCCTTTTCCATCTTTTTACAAGCAATTTGGTCTAGTTTTTCAAGCCGATGGTTTAGATTTTTTGAAACCTAGAAACATTGTGACATAGTTGCTCTAGGCCAGGTGTTTCGTCGTCCGTATTTTGTTTGGTTTGAGTTTGTCAGAAGATAAATGTGCGAGGGTAGGGGAAACCTTGGCAGTTTCTTGCTTCAGATATTGTTGTGGTTTAAAAATTTGGTTTAGGTTTTTTGTTCGGATAGTGTTTAACTCCATACTCTCCCTCTTAGGGTCGACGCTATCATTTAAGAGGTTTTCACGGGTTTTAGAATCAGGGTTTCAATATTCGCCTATATGTCCACAATTTCAAGCTTATTAAGTGGTTGTCGCGAAGTCAAGTCAAAATGTATAAATGCTGTGGTGTTTCTTAAAAGCTAAATGAATAAAGATTGTAAATTATGCATATAGTTAGCATGAATGTTTTAAAGAACCACTGATATAACTCCCAAAACAACATCTACACCTGTGTTGACGAGTTTCATTTAAGTTTGCCAAACATATTCCCTTTCTGCAAGTGTAAAATGACTGGAAAATATTTGAGAGAGATTTATCTACCTCAAAAAGTAAATATATATTTGTTCTCCTCTGTCATAATAAACATTGACTGCAATCTTACTCTTCGAAAGAAACAATGATTTTTTAACATTGATATCTTAGCTTCTCATTTTAGTATTTCCTGTTGATATAAATGCATGCTGTTTCAATAACATTAAATCATTAATATCACTAAGACATATCTTGCTGTGATGATGCTATAGTTTTAGTCCTCACCTCACACGATGTCGTAGAAGAGCGGAAATAAAAAGGATAAGTCCACTGAAGATGATTTAGACATGGAGGTAATTCCCAGGATTGAAATCATATATGAAGACACAAAATCCATCACAGGAGCCGAACATGAGTTTAAGTGGGGTCAAATACATCATATGATCAAAGGTAAGAATGTCCCTGATGTAGGCCTGGAATTCATACCTTTATATGACAATATAGGAAAATCAGTCATCACAAAGGCAGACACACATCCAGAGCTCTTCCCATATGCTCAGGTAATCGGATGGATCCTACCTCGAACAGACCCAACCATTATGATTATTTCCAACACGGAAGGGAAAGCCTTCGCTTCCTTCACTACAACATATATAACCAAGGCCTGCAAACTACCCACCCCATGGGTTATGATGACAGATGACTGGGTGAAAAGTGTGAATTTAGACGTTTTTTAATGTGCTAAACGAATGATGGTAGCAGGACAACAACTACACTAGAAATCCATTGGAGAGTATGAGACTGCAAGTTTACGCACCCCTTACAGGGTCATATCCCTAATTCTAAACATAATCTTTGGACGAGCAAATAGGAAATTCTACAAGTTAAGTTGGATCCCATTGATATACCACGTGGCCTTGGAAGGCACCATTTTTAACTGGGTGGATATTGTATCAAGTAGCTTGTTTTCATGTATAGTTGCTGCATAGGGAGGACTGACTTAGAGAAAGCAAAAAATTTACATGGGATCTTACTTGATCGATTGCATTTTATGCCTACACCCATTCGCGAAGATCAATTGTACATGGGATTGCACCAAGACCCCCATCTATGTTGACTATAAAATTCTTTGGGCACACAAATACTCAAGATTCTATAAGCTCATATGCGAAGAATTTCTGATGCCTCTACATGAGCTAATTTTCCTCAAAGAGTGAAATTGTATGTCTGAATGCGCCATGGAAATCATATGTGAATACAGGGATTATTATTTCTCTAAGGAAGGCACTTACCTAAGGATGTATGGAGGATCTAGAGCCCCACCACTTATGCCTAGGTATTCCACGGACTATATAGTCCACAAGGAAGCAGTTTGAAAACTGTTTATAGATGGAGTAGGAAATTTCTCATTTGATAAAAATTGCATCTAAATTTGTAAAAGATTTAGAAAATTTCCACTTTGGGGAAAAGAGTTTCCATAGAAATGAATCTTTTGACAAGGTCGCAAACCATTGTGCGTCTGTAGGAGTTCATTTTGCATACTCACATCATTTTCATAAAGATGAGGTGACATACATGAATGCCTACAACATGATTGCTCTAAGTAAGTGTTTCAAGAAAAAGAACAACACCATTGGGGGCAAATGTAGCAGCAACACAACAAAACAACATAAGAAACAAGAAGAAGCCACAAAGAAATGAGCAGAATATGCTCGAAGGCTACTAGAAGAAGCTAAGAAGCAACTAGGCGAAGAGGCTCAAAGGAAAAAAGAGGAAGAAGAAAGATTACAAAAGGAATCAGAGGAGAGAGCACCAGAAGAAGCTAAGAAAGTAGTTGAGGAATTGAGAAAGAAAGAACAAGAAGATAAGGATAGAGAGAATTTGGAATAGGACACCGCCCAAGACAATATGATGGATCCTCCTACCCCATCAAGTGACATGATAACATGAGGTCACGCTCCTCTTGCAGAGCTTGAACTGGTTCCTTTCACTCCATATAAGCATCATGCAGTGGCATGCTTGGACACTATATTCTTTGTCAAGTCCAGGAAAACTATTGTTAGGAGGTCAGAAAAAATGTTAAAGATTGGCACACAACCTAATGCGATCATAGTGACCGAGAAAACCATTGTTGAAAAAACCAATCAAGACCCCAAATTCCTAGCGTCGATCAGCGTAGTAACCGCTCAAGTGAATGCTGATAATGTTGACAAATTGATGGAAGATGCATATCATTATAAAGAAAAGATGATTAAAATGGAAGATACTCTAATCAAGGAAATAGGGGAAGGTCAAGAACTTAAAAGGAAACATGAGGCAACTCTTTAAAAATTTGTGAGGCTCCAAAACGCGTATCAAGATTTAGAATTGGAAAAGGATGCATTGGAGGTTTCAGTTACAATCATGGAAGGGGAGAAAAAAGATATTGAAGACACGATTTTGGAATTAGAAACACAAAAATATGTAACTAACAGATAAACAGGGGAGCTAAGAACCCGGGTAGAAGATATGGAGGTACAAATTAGATCACTGGAGACTCAACTTAAGACAACCAATGAAAGGAAACCTGATATCACTCCCTTCCATGATCAAGCTTTCCTAATCCGGAGGAAAATTCATCCAGTTCAACTGAGTCTCATAGAGGATATTTATAAGGTCAAGCATGCAGAGATAAGGTTGAATGAAATAGCATAGAAATCACTTATTTTTAGGGAAGGACTACTATAAGTCAGCAAGAAAGTTCAAATCCAACTAACTTGGGTAGAAGCCAATTAAACATTTCCCAAGGACTTGCCTCAAAAGGCAGTTGGAGGCTTAAAGATAGAATTGGTGCTCTTGGAATTTCAAAGGAAATCTTCTGTAAGATTGATAAATGGAATTGTGAAGACTCTGGAAAAATGTACATAGTTCTACAAAAAAATGCACCTGGTTCATAATAAATGCCATATTCCTTTAGCAGCAAAGATCAAAGACTTCCCAGATAAAGATCAACATCTAAAGTTCCTACAAGGCAGGTTGCTTGAAGATGAGCAATACATTCTAAATATAGATATCATAAAGGAAGAATATTTTAAAACTTGGATTGCACAAGCCTTCATCAACAATCATCTCTTGGAAGATCTATACAAGTTGACTCGAAGATCTATACAAGTTGACTCCACCAAAAGTGACATAAGTAGAGTCACAACTCATTGTACATGAAGTAATTGTGCAGTTGTTGGAGCCAATAGGTTATCGAACCATTTTAGAAGAAGCTAATGTGTGGGATGATTACATTTCCAGACCAGGTGGGCCTACTTGATATTTTGTCTTTTCTATATTTCGTCACTTTATGTAATTTATTATTATTTTCTTTTCCAAGTGCAAGACATTGAAGGACAAAATTTTGGAAGTACTAAGGTCAGGGACGTTCTAAAGTCAGGGGAGTCAAGAAGTCATTTGAAATTGTATTATAAATAGATGTAAAAGGTAGAATAGGGGGATTTTTCTAGCGCAAGCATGTTGAGTTTATTTGTAAGAAGAGCTACTTTTTCTACGAATAAATAAGAACAAATTTTGTTGGGAGAGGACTACACATGCTTTTACATAGATTATGTGGAATGAAAATGTGGAATTACTTCTTTTTTTAGCTTTTGTGCAACTATGAGATCATTCTGACCTTATGAATTATTTCTTTAATGATGAATGATTTTGCTGTTTCTTTGAAATCTTGTGTATATGTTGAGTAATGAATGCTTTACTATATTAAAGCTATCTTTTTTAATCTTTCTACTGTAATTATGTATATGGAATTAGAACAAATATAGGTAGAATTCAATATGGATCATTACCGTACATTACTCTCTTTATTTTAAATCTACTCCTCTGGGGATATGATAGATTAGTTTAGAATTGACTAAAATACATTAGATTTTCTTAATTTAGAAGTGGTTGAGGAACAAGATTTACGTAAGGAGAGAGGTAATAACCTACGCAGTTCTTTGGAGGTTCTTATTTATCAGTCACTTGCATTTAGCTTATGCACTGGCATGTAATCCTTAAAACAATAAAATCACATAAACGGTGGACTGGGCCGCAATCAGTACAAGATTTAAACAAAATTTAAATCTACGGTAGTTGGGCCGCTAACTGGATGGGTTCACCACACCAAACAGTGAACGATCTAGTTGGGATCTCTTACTAGGGAGAACCCCTACTATCGGTACTGGTAATTTGCCAGGCATCAACATTTTTGGCTCTAGAAGGAGGGCCGCCAGTGCATGGCTGACAGAGGAAATCTGTTTACAAGAAAGTATTCCATTGGAGATACATCTGAAATTAAGTTTCCTGAATATTTCATTTGTGAAGAGCAAGAGAAAGTAGGTTCTGAAGAAGAAGGTTCAAAATGCCTATACATTGTTCCATTTGAAGAAGTTAATTATTTGTGAAGACATACAAGATCTTACGTGAAAAAAATTGGAGGATTGAAAGCAATTCTTGCATTACCAAGAAGGAAGGCTCCTAAGAAAGTACTTTCTTACACTCAAGATTCAATCCTTGTAGAAAATTTGGAAGAATTGGTGAATTTATATATCCAAGAAATCATCCAACCCCTTGATCAGTTGGGACCTGAGTCACCTACAGTTCAGTCTCCACTACATTCACCTCCAGAGTATCCACCATGGACTCGTCATCGAATTATGATTGCTTCCAATCAATCAACATGGAGGGCCATAACACCACTTAATTTGGATGCACCTCTACATTATTTTCCTAAACACCTAGAGAGAATGCTACCAAAGTTTGACCCAGGAAAAGGCATTTATGCAGAAGACCAGTCGAAAATTTTCTTTTTTGCTCTGGAACTTTTAAGTGTTGAACATGAAGATGTTGTGTGCAGACTTTTCCCACATACTTTTGAACCTGAAACATATTCTTGGTTTTTTAGTTTGCAACCAAATTCAATAAAAAACTGGGACACCTTTGAGAGGGTATTTAAAAGCAAGTTTGGTAGTAAAAAAACTCTCACCACCCTTATGAAAGAATTGTTTTCCCTGAGAATGGAAAAGAAAGAAAATGTTCAAGATTTCAACCAAAGGTTTACTAATCATCTGATAAATTTTAGTGATACAACCAATCCAGCTGAGGAGTTATTGGTAGAATATTATACCACAACACTATCCCTACAACTAGCAATGTTTGTGAAGAGGGCAGTTAAGTTAACACTGGTTGAAAATTTTGAAGAAGCCAACAAAGTAGAAGATGATCTGGATAGTATAACAAAACATACTTCAGAACCAGAAGTAAATACCATTAGCGGTAAAAAACCTTTGCTGCTAACTAGACCTAAGGAAGAACACTCAAATGAATTAGAAAATGTGGTCAAGATGGTACAAAAGTTATCGAATAAGATAGTAGATCTAGAAAAAGACAAATAAGTTAGTTCATCAAAAAAATAGTTCAAGCCGTATTTCAAGAAAAGGGAAGAAAGTGGACAGTCTCAACTTCCTGTGTATAATTCTGTCGTTTTGAACTTTAATGAGGTAGGCATGGACCATTTCTGTTCTTTCCATCAAGAGCATAATTTTGAAAATATTTTCCCGCAGGGATAAAATCAATGACTTTGGTTATGAATCAACTGTTATATGCCCAATTAACAGAGCCTGAAGTGGAATAAGAACAAACCAATGAACTAGAAGAAATACAAGAAGAAACCACAATGGTATTATGGGATTGTGTACCTACATTGGTACTAAATGAAGAGGATCCTACTAAATAATTTCAAATATCATTGGTTAATGTTGCAACTAGAAGTAAAGGACCGGTAATGGATGAAAGTTTAGCACTTCCTAAAATAAAGAAGATGCAAGAAAACATGAAGAAAATTATTAGTACTACCCAAACAACATCTAAGTCTATTCCGGTCAACATAAAAGAGATAAACCGAACAATTAGTAAGCCTGTAAAAACTATGGTAAATAGAACAAAATGCACCAAGAAAGGTCTGGTAGAATATGTTATGGGGTATGATATAGTAGAAGACATTAAGAAAACAAAAGCAAATATTTCTCTATTTGAATTATGTAATTTTCCCCAACAAAGAAATAAACTTCTAGAAGCTTTTGATCCACATCCCAACAGTTCCCAAGAAGACATTGAATCTGATAAAGAAATTAATGAAGCAAGCATTGGAGTAAAATCTAAAACTCAGGCTTTTCCTTTTTTGTTATCCTTTGAGATTTTCAATCATAATGCGCATAACTGTTTGGTGGATTCTGGGGATTCATCTAATGTCATGCCACTCTTGATATGTAAGAATATTAATGGTTAACGCACACCATCCTTGTGTAGGACCATTCAATTGGACAGATTTGTCATCAAGGTAATAGGGGAAATGAAAGATGTGTTGATTCAGTTATCTGCAGATGATAGAGTTTGTGAGTTTATAGATATCATGGTTGTAGATATACCATAGGCCTATGGATTGATATTGAGGAGGGATTGGTCAACGAAACTGAATGGGTACTTTTCAACTGATTGGTCTCACACATGGTTTCCATATAAGAATAGTCAAAACTAGAATAAGGTAATGAGGGAACCACATATGAAGCACAATGTAACTCAGTTGGAAGGAAATAATGAACCTATAAACTTCTCATCTTTAGTCTTGGGTAACTAATTTTTAGAGCTTGAGCCAGGGAATTATCAAGCTGAAGAAGCCGATGTTAATAAGACACACAGTCCAATCTCCTTCAATTTTCACGAACTGATGATATTAACTGTAATATAGTAAATTTAGTTTCTAACATAGGAAGTAACACTAATCAGGTAGATTTAGAAGATAGGTTTTGTTTTTTATACTTTGATTTTTCCAAAACACAAGAGGGATCAGGAGCCGGTTGTTTCCTGATTAACCCAGAAAATAATAAACGATTTCTCTCTTGTTGTAACCAGCAATATTTCACCTTCTGTGGATAGAAGCTGTTCCTCTAGTCTGAATGGTTTAGATCTAGAACAAATGAGTGGAAGACAAAGGATGAAGACCTTCCCTGGATGTCGTAGACACCTGGAATGCTGCTTCGATAGTGAACCTATGTACCTACAAACAGATCAAACATGAAAACACATCAAAGCATCCAGAAAATCATCTACTTATCCATGTTAGTGACTAAGGAATCTAACAACATGTACATGTGAAATCAAAACAACAGTAATGTGGGACAGAAATCAGCTTTGCATTAAAGATGTATGGAGAAGCTTACAACCATTTCCTTAGTGTCAACAAGCATCTCCACGAAACAAACACTTCATCCCCATAAGCTCCAACTTTGCTCTCTATGCTCCCCAATGGCTTGGAATAAGTGGTCAATCCAACAGCATAACAATACCTCTATAGTTCTCCCCCTTAACTATGGACATGAGCTTGTATTTATAAGGCTCAATGAATAGGGATAGTTGAGAGATTTGTGGATGAGGTGGCTTCTAAGATCTTATGATGGGGGATCTCGAGCTCAACTGGCCCACAATGATAGGGATAAGGGAGGACGCGAGGCTCATGATCTAGAAGCCTCGTGAAACTTCTCTTTTTCCCATTTTACCCAGTGTACTAGTTTTATTCTCTTATGATAGAGCGGTTTAGATGAGAAATGCTTATGGACCAAATACCATAGGCGGTGGAACCGCTTATGGAAAACAGGATATAGGCGGTGCGAGAAAGGTACCACTCATGGGCCATAGGTAAAGTGTGGTGCTGAGTTTTTTCATGTAGAATTGACAAACAAAGTAGGTTTCCACTCTAAGTGTTGGGATTAAGGGAAAACATGGAAGTTAAGAGTCTTATCACATGGTGGTGACAGGATTTGGGTATAACAGAATGCCCCCCAAAGCATGAGACTTAGAGGGATACAATAAACGAGAGATTCGAGAGAACAAGTTGTCACTTCGAGGTGAAAATGTCAGCTCGATCGGAGCATGTCGTCCAGTAGGAATCTGTAGTACATCAATATTTTTGACTCATAGACACAAGTAACCAACTCATGGATGCAGAATAATACAAGGCAGATCCGTGGGAGGAATAAGCAAGCATGGCTACTAGAATATAGCATAGATCCATGTGATAGAGGACTCTAACTTGGACATAGCTACCAGACATACAACATAGATCTATGTCATACAGATGAAAATTTGAGCATAGCCATGGCCATACAAATGTGGATCCATGCTAGATATATAAAAATCCATCGCAACCTAGGAAAAGCAATGAGCTCTTAAACAAATACCCAGGGTCTTCATCTCGTCTTCCTCAAAGTACAATTCTATCCATGTGATTACAATGATCTGAAGTCAAACATGGTAGAAACCACTTGATTACCGGTCAATGGTGTGAACCGATAACAAGTGCGAGGGAGATCACTGTTGATGTCAATGATTCCCAAGGTACCCTAGTAAAATCTAATAAGTGTGAATAGATTTCCTGATGTTGAACACCCAATCGATTCTATCAATCAAAGGTCAATGATGTGAACCTATGTCAAGAGCGAGAGAATCTGCCATTAAGGCATACAGATCTCAAGGTACTAAGTTTTTATTTCTAAAACTATTTCCTGGATGATGCGCTGATGTCGATGGGAATAGCCTCGTTGAAGGAGGGCCATGATGATTCCCACATCGATGACACAGAACTCAGACCATAGTTCTAGAATGATGTGAATGTAGTAACCATAGGACTGACTCAAAAGTACTGACATAGAGACTGTTTCGATTGTAGAGGTAGACTTCTCCAACTTCCCTTTGAACATCGGGCGACACGACAAAAGAATTGGCAACATGCATTAGAGGAAATTTCAACTCAAATGGGCGTTTTAACTTTAAATCAAATTCCATGTCATCATGTGTTAGCTAATGAAATTCCTTTAAATTTGAAATACCGTATAGGTATCAAACATTTTTTTAATATAAATTTGGGGATAGGTATCATTAAAAAAACTACTTTTTTTGTTTGTATTTTCGACATATTATTAATAAATATTATTTTATTATTTTAACTATTATTTTATTAATTTTTTTTAGGAGGCCCATTTTGAGTTGAAATTTCCTCTAATGACTAAACGAGACAAACACACAATGCGACAACGGACAATGCATTCTTTTGAAAGACTCAAAGGAGTGGCATGACTCATGAAAGTGGATCGTCATGGAGATCAGCTGAATACCCAATTGACTGAAATGATATGCAGACAAGTGCCATGTTCAAAGGTAACGAAAAACTACTGCCATTATTTATAAAATGATTCCCTTCCCATTTTCCCCATCATGGTTGATGAGTGCCTCTTTTCAGTTTTACGAGTTCAAAGAGGGTAACAAACACTCGGTATAGCTTGTCCGAAGACAAGTCCAAACTCATATGTTTTACGAACCTGAGAGAGGAGGGGTTTGTTCCCAAAAATGGGTCTCTCAATGTTTAATTTAACGAGTCCAATGAAAGAAATATCAGTATCGGTTTTAGAGAGTCTGAACGACCACGGAAGAAGACTCCAAAGGGTCCTTTTCCGTATGATTTAGTCTCTAAGGCCTGAAAAAGTATAAAACCATACCTTAGAGAAATTTTCCAGTCATGATTGGCTGGAGTGTTCCTTTTTCGTAAATAGTCTATCCGAACCAAAAAATAGATAACCTACCGTCGGAGAGACGACTCTTCAAATGCTTTAACGAGCGTGAAGAAGACAAGATCACTCAACAATCTTTTCATATTTAAGGAGCCCGAAAAGAGTTTAAAGAATACTCCATTAGGTCTATTTTCATAATGAGAGATTTTACCAGCTTGAAAAGAATAAAAAACGGACTCGAACCTTTGATACTAAGTTTCAAGAGCATGACCAAAGTGTCGTAATAAACGCTCAACGACTTTTTCCATTTTATGGTAGTACAAAAAAGTAAAAAACGAACTCCCAAAACTTTACTGCTACTGTTCTTCTATCTTGCAACGACTCAAAACAAATGTTAAATGTGCCAATAACTAAAATTAAGTGATTATGACTGATAAATTTTGAGTAATAAGCGATTTTAAGCCAAAACTATAGCACGTCAAACCCAAAAAATGCGTATAAAAGTCATGTAAATAGTGAAAAATCAAATCATTTTACTATTTACCCATAGTGGAGAGCATTTGGAGCACTTTCCTAGCTGATCTTCAGTTGTTGATATCAGGAGTTTCCACTGTCGGATTCGAGCGTCGTCAGTTCCAGGTAATAGCCTAGACCCTACTCTTTCATCTTATGCCTTTAATTTTGAATTTTGATGGTGTTTTGAGCTTGTATGGCAAGTCCTAAAATTGTGGAAGCGGGCACCGCACTTATCCCTTGCGGGATACGCGGTACCTTGCTAGAACCGTGCCGAAAACAAAGCGCACAGGCAATGCCACCGCCTGCCTTAAACAGTGCACAGGCGGTGCCGGCTGTGAAGATGTAAAAATAATCACACAAGGAAAACTAGACGATTTCATTTGATTTGCATTAGAGGAATTTTGAGGTCTAAAATGGGACTCCTAAGGAAAATAATAAAATAATAGTTAAAATAATAAAATAATAGTTAAAAGTATAAAATAATATTTATTAATTTTGGAGGAAAAAAGAAAAAAACTACTTTTTGTGTTCGTATTTTGGACATATCTCCCTGTTTTTTTACTCAAATTTCGATCGGGAGAGCTCGTTGGATGTGGAATTTGATTCCAAATCCAACAAGTACCCACACTGCATACTTTTGGTGGACCCCGCTACCCCAAAAATAAGAAATACCTGAACATTCGAACAAAAAAATAGTTTTTTTTATGACAAATATGTTAATTCAACCATTATGGTTGACTCATTTATTGGAATTCTATTGGTTCTTGAATTCCAACTCACAATAACTTATTGTTGGCACGTTTTCTTATAAGGCCCATTTTAGACCCCAAATTTCCTCTAATGAATGATTAAGAATGATCCTAATGGGTTTTGTGATTATTTTTGGTAGGTTCTAGCTGATAAAAAATTGTCATATGGAAAGAGAGACAACATGATAATGACGACTCCTTCGCCGAAAGAAATGCAGGTTGCATAGCCGCATTGAGAGACTGTGGACTCCTAAAATTATTTCAGACACCCAGCATGGTATCGCATGAGCGATTATTAGCATATACTCCGGATGTGGAATCTAGAGCAACAACATTTCGAGATTGGAGCTCATATTCTGACATTTGAGGTAGAGGATATATACTTCCTTACTGGCCTTTCGAGACGGGGTGCTCCCATCTCACTGACTGGTTCCCGCAGAGGGGACATCACTACAAAGGAGTTGATAAACCGTCACTGTATTCCTGGGACAAGGACATCGGGGAAGAAAATCCCCATAAAGGAAGTGATGGATGGACCTCTCTTAACTGTATTGTTTACTATGAAAAGAGTGGTGGGAAGCCAGGGAGTGCACCAGGATTCTAGGGCACATATGCTCTATGCCATAGAGGCCATGGCACCTACAGTCTTCAACTAGGCGGAAGCCCTGCTTCCGATATTCAAGGATCAGCTAACCAAGTGTCGGCAGGGGGAACTGAAGTAGTTCAGTTTTGGTTCCATTCCATCCTGCTTCTTCTTTGAGCAGGTGCCACAGATGAGAGCCCAGGTGGTATTTACAGAGTTGAGAGAACAGGACCCTTGCATGCAGAGGTGAGTCTGGATTATGGCCCGTACTGGAGCGGGCAAGAGGAAGGTGAAGTTCGGTGACCCATTCTTTCGATGGCTGAGAGATCAGATCCTCATGGTGGAGGATTATGCAGATGCGGGTACCGACTTCAGCGGAGACCCGGACCTACCGCTCCCACCTAGTGAAAAGTGGGGTGACATCGGTAAGAAGCAAGAAACCCTAAAATGGAAATAGTGTTTTTATGTTTTTTGATGTTTTATATTTTTTATGTTAAGTAACCAAACTCGAATATTTTCATGCAGACGTTGAAGCAGCATGACCTAGGGGAGCTTCCCCATTAGATAGATGACCTGGATCCTGCTTTGTGCCGTAGGGTGATGATGTGATCATGGAGTTAGAGGAAAACCTAGAGAGGTTGACCCTAGACATCCATGACACTTCCATTGATGAACTCCCTCTGAGATATCATAGACCTACAGTGGGAGTACCAGGTCGGTTTAGTAGACTGCTACATAGAGTAGCTCGGGTAGTGATGTGCTACCATGAGCATCACTAGATGATGTATGCATGATGTATCTACTGAAAGCTGATAGCTTCAGGATTTTGTATGGTGATTTTTTCCTGAAATCTTATGTGCGTCAGATGAGGTCTCGTGACCTATTTTTTGTAAACATGTTCATATACAGACTTTTACCTGGTGTTTATATGTCTCAAATGGTGAATGTATTTTACATGAGTTTTATGTGTCTTTAATTGTTTATTTACAATGAACCATGTTTTATTTTAAATGTCATGAATGGAAAATATGCCAATCTAGGATGTAATTAGCTAATGAGTCAGCAACTACATTATGTTCCCTAGGGATATGCCTATAGGTGATAGTTTCAAATGACCTTTCTAATAAGCGTACCCTTCAGAAGAGGCAGAGAAGCACAGGGTTCCTAATGGTATAAACATGGTTTAGATGACAAACCACGAGTTGTGAGTCCATCAAGACTACCAAATTGCGAACATCTTTGGAGACAGCTTCAGTCAGAAGACCTATGACTACTCGATACTTGGCGACGTTGTTGGTAGCGGGACCAATACAAACCGCTCTTGAACTGACCAAATCATCAGTTGGGGAATAGAGAACCCAAGTAGCTGATGCAATATTTCAGGTGTGGCAGAAAGCACCATCAGTGAAGCCGTAGAAAGCCATCTGCTCTGCACGACCAAAACATGGTATAAACATATACGGATACTAAACTCAAAACCATATTGAAAATACTAAAAACACACTGAAAGTCAAGCAATATACATATATACAAGATACTATCCAAGAGAGATCTAGGCATAGTACCTCTTCAGGTACAACCCATTGTGAGGTTGCCCTAAAGGGATTCCATCGCAGTCTACGAGCTCGTAGGCCCCTTTCTCTAAAACTTTAGAAATGACGAAAGGACCGTACCACATGGAATCAAACTTTCCTTTCCCTAGTTTGTCATATCTCTGGTCATAAGTCAAAACTAGGTCACCCTTGTTAAAGGCACGAGGTTGGACGGATTTATTGCACTGCGCCTTGATGCGTTTCTTATGAGCCTCATTAGCCAAGGCAACATCTCTCCTAGTTTCGTCAAGGTTATTTAAGTACAAAAATCTCTCTTCCTCTGCAAAAGTGTCTGGGAGAAGTTCGACGGTAAGTTTTAGGGATGGAATCTGACATTGAACGGTAAGACAACTTCAAGTCCATAGACAAGTTGTAATGGTGTGAAACCAGTAGTTGTTTTCATCGAAGTCCTGTAAGCCCAAAGAGTGGAGAAAAGGATATGGCGCCGGTTGGATTTATGATCTCCAACCATTCGATGAAGCATAGTTTTCAAAACTTTGTTAATGGCCTCTACCTAACCATTAGCTTGCGGATAATATGGTGTAGAGTTTTCATGGAGAAAACCTAACTTGGCACTTAGTTCCTCCATCATTTGATTATGGAAATGTGATTTGTGCTCAGTAATAATGGAATGCAGGACTCCAAATCTACCTATGATATGATTGAACAGGAAGAGAGAGAAAGTATTACCATCTTCTGCATATAAAGGCATGGCCTCATCCAGCTTTGTAAAATAGTCAACGGCTACTATGATGTAACCATGCCCCCTGGCTGAGGTAGGCTTACAATGCATATAATCAATCCCCCATTTGGAAAATGGGCCAATGGTAATGAAGGGGTGTAGCGGAGCAGGATGAGTGCGCTTTTTTAGATAAAAATGTTGACAAGGTGGGCATTTCTTAATAGCCTCATGACAGTCTTTAAAGACTGAAGGCCATAAATAGCCAGTGTGAAGGATTTTCTGGGCTATAGCCATCCCAGATAAATGAATTCCACATGCTCCAGAGTGGAAATCATTCAACACATGTTTAGATTCCTCATGGGTGAGGCATCGCCATAGAATAGAATCAATCCCACGTCTATATAAGGTGTCATTTAGGACGAGGTAGTATTTCGAGTGGTGAGGGATACGACGACGATCGTCATGGGATAGATTTGGCTGAAATCTTTTTGTTTGGAGATAAATAAGAATATCTCCATATCATGGATCAGTAGTGCTTATTAGGAATAGGAATTCATCCGAAAATGAATCATTGGGCTCAGATTCCATCGAAGCACAGGGAAGATCACACATGAGCTCAACAAAGACCAAGGATTTCTTTGATGTGGCTTTGGAAAATTCCAAATCAAACTCCTGTAGTATGACTATCCATTGAGAGTACTTGCCCCTGAGCACTTGACGAGTCAGGATGTAATACATAGGGTTCTGGTCTGCCAATACAGTGGTTGTGTGGAGAAAAATGTAGTGACGAAATTTTTGTACAGCAATGACCGTGGCCAATGCTAACTTCTCCATGCATGAATATTGGGTTTCAGAATCCATAAGATTCTTACTAGCATAGTAAATCACATGCTCCTAACCATCGGGATTTCCTGCACCAAAACCATAGCGATGGTGGTAATGCAGGTAGCATTATATAAGAGAAAGTCCTTTGAATAATCTGGGGGGTGTATCACAGGTGAATGAGTTAGAGCATGTTTGAGATTATCAAAGGTACGTTGGGCTTGGTTATTCCAGAGGAACAGAGTGTCCTTCTTAAGGAGATCCATATAACCGTGCATTTTCTCTACAAAATTGCACTCGAAACGACGGAGGAAGTTTTCCTTCCCTTGCAAAATTTGGAGTTTGAGAAGATTGGTTAGGGCTGGTAGAGCTAAAATGGCGGAAATTTTCAAAGGGTCTATCTGGATGCCATCCTTAGAGACCACAAAACCTAATAGACGTCCCTTCTCAATGCCGAAAACACATTTATGCGGATTGAGCCGTATATTATAATGACGACATCTCAAGAAAATATCTCTAAGATGAATAGGGTGGTCCTCCCATTGCTGTGAATGAGCAGAAAGGTCATCACGGTATGGTTCAACAATATATATCGTGAAACACATAGGACATCACACGCTGGAAAGTGGCTCCATCATTTTTCAAGCCAAAAGGTAACTTCCTATATTCAAAGGTTCCCCATGGGAAAAAGAATGTCATCTTGTGTTGATCGGTGGGTAATATCTCAATCTGATTATAGCCATAAAATCCATCCATGAATGAGAAGATGATGCTTCCATCACAGTTGTGGAGTAAGAAAGTTGTCCTTGGGACAAGCTTTATTGAAGTCTCTTAAATCGATACAGACTCTAATGGTGCCCTGCTTTTTATTGACAGGGACAACGTTCGATACCCATTCCATCAGGGGTACGGGATAAATAAACCCAGCTTTGAGAAGTTTCTCTATTTCAGCTTTAATAGCTGCGGCCTTCCGTGGATGGACTCACCTTAGTTTTTGTCTGATAGGTTTAGCCGTGGGATAGGTTTTAATTTCATGGACCACAATGGATGGGTCTATCCCCGACATTTATTCATAAGACTAGGCAAAAATATCACTGAATTCTTTGAAAAGTGCCTTGTATGCTTCAGATTCGTCTGCCGAGCAATTCTTCCCAGCATGAACATGCTCGATGGTATCAAGCTTGGCTGATATGTCAATCAGATTTGTCTGAGTAATGTTGCAAATATTTCCTTCAGAATCTGTGTCTTGCAACAATATAGGACTTTGAGGTGCATTGACAATATCAGTGGAAGACAAAGATGCAAAGTCATGGTTAACCGAACTGGTGTTGGGGAGGAACAAGGATCTATGATGGTGATCCTCCTAGATGGACTCATTCATATTCATAATATCCATAATGGACTCATTGGAAGGAAAAGTCTCAGAGAGATAATCTAGAATAGAAAGAGATGGTTCTAACAAGTAAGGAAGGTGGTAAGGATCTGAAGCCACTAGATGAAGTTCATCGGTGTGATCATCGGAAAGGGTTTGAATGATGTTGTACATTTCTTCATGTGGACTCAACGAGGTGGACTCAACAATTTGTTTACCCTTGCACTCATAATAAAATGACACAATCATATTTACTGTCACTGTGTCTATGTTAGGAGGATTGGATGAAAAAATCCCCATAAGGGATGAATCCTTCAACATGCCTACCCCAATCGACTGGTAAGGAGGAGGGGACTGGCCTAACATAGGGATGTTATTAGCTGTAGAGATCATAACATCCGGTGTACATAAATCAAGCTGATCGATGGTAAAAATTCTCCCTAGATGTGGAAATTGGATTGTTCAGAATATCGTCGAAGCGACAACAGTCATGGCATAAAACTAGTTTCTTCCTAGAAGGAGGTTGTAATCTAACCGTGCGTCCACTACTTCTACTTGAATAGAAACATTTTTTCCCCCAAGATCGACTACAAGGGATGATATGAGACCATGGAGCTGGAAATCTCATCCATCAAAGGCTTTCATATTCATAGGTGATGTTACAAGCTCGGAAGAGCCGATAGCTTTCCAACAAGACAGGGACAAAACTGAAGTTGAAGCTCCTTCGTCTAAGACAGTCCTAAAGACTTTCTTTCCGACTACTTTCATGATGATTTGGAAAGAAATTTTGTGAGGTATTATAGACTTATATTTCTCTACATTGAAATGAATCAAATTACTATTGTCCAGGTCTAAAGCTCCTAACGCAGTTAATAGGTTTTTGCGTTGTGTAGGACAAATTTATAGCACTTCCAAGGTAGACATTGCACATGGTGCCTAAGCGAGGTCTTAAACTACATTATAAAATTGAGTATCTCGGGCATTAGGATTAAACACAGCCTTCCTAAGAGTACTCTTGGGTAGACGCAAATTCATGTTGAGAGTAGGCTTCTCGATGGTTAGGGGAACAACAGACGAGGATTCAGGAGAATCACTAGAGGGAGCTTTCCCTGAAGAAGAATGGTCTTCTTTCTTGTTTGTAGGTTTGTCATAATTCTGACTTCGAGTTTGCAGACTAATGGTATCTAAGGACATCATATGAATTTCCCCTGATGAACTAGAGTTTCCCTAATTAGACATGTGTTCTATCAGTTGTTGTTGAGAGGGAAAAGGATCCGTGAGAACTGCGGGTGCAGGATTTGTTTTCAAAAATTGGGTGATTTCATCCCGACGGGGACACTCTTTTGTGAAATGGTCACCTATGCATAGCAAACATGGATATTTTTCTTTTCTTTTCCCTTTATCGTTATCATTGGAGGTTGGTTTTGGATTCTCCTGTTGGTTTCCATGTTTTTTATTTTTACTTTTACCTTTCTTTTTATTATTGCCGGAGGATTGAATACTTTGAATAGAATTGACCTAGGTGGAAACCTTGGGATTCGAAGGAGTAGGGGTGGTAGTTTGGGGTTGCTTGGTAGGTTTAGCTGCTGACGGGGACTGGATTGAACCAACAATCCCATCAACAGGGACTTCTGTTGGTGGCTTTGCAGGATCGGTGCTTGGGCAAGGAGCTTGAGGAATCAAGTCATACAAAGTTCCGGACTGGGAATAGAACAAGTATAGATACTGGGCTCAACTAATGGCTTGCTCTTCAGTAAAGACACCACCCATAGCCACATCTTGGGCAATCAGAGGAAACAAAGAATTGGTAAGCCAATCAGCTAATAACTGATCTGGAATAGGAGCATTAATAAGTCTTCTCTGCCTTCTCCACTCATGGATATGATCGGATATGTGGGTGGAGTTGTTTTGTCGCAGAGAATTTAAGAGATCGGCACCTATTTAATAATGAATAGGAAGCTTAAAGTGCGTAAAAAATACAGTTGCCAATGAGCCAAAATCCAGAAATGAGTGTTGCGGAAGTTCAATGTACCATTTCACAACTGTACCGGTCAAAGTTCGCTGAAAGAGTCTTAAAAAAACTGAATCATTCATAAGGGAGTTTGAAGAACACCACAGATGGAATGTCATAACATGTCTTTTCGGATCGTCTCCCTACTTCCCATTGAACTTTGATATGTCCGATGGTAACTTTATCGAAATGGGAGGCCACGAGGGGTTATGTCGAATGGGGTCATTAATCAACTTAGATAAGTTAGGCAAGTCCAAAGTTGCTAGGAAGGGTAACTGATGGTTAGGTTGCACATACTGGTAATATTGACATGGAAT
Source organism: Pseudotsuga menziesii (assembly GCA_001517045.1). NCBI lineage: Eukaryota > Viridiplantae > Streptophyta > Pinopsida > Pinales > Pinaceae > Pseudotsuga > Pseudotsuga menziesii. The sequence continues at coordinate 180,190 of LPNX011067621.1, forward strand.
ATAAGTACCAGTAGGATCATAAGTAGACTAATAGATAGGTTGGTGTGAGGAAGAACTACTAGAAAATCCACTCGTAGGGGTTGATTTCCAAGATCAGGACCATTAGGACCACCAAGACCATTGGGACCACCAAGACCACCAGGAGGTGGAACACTAAACCCTCTAGGACCGCTAGGAGGAAAACCTCCAGAGCCTCTAGAACCACTAGGAGGAGGGCCACTAGATCCTCTAGGGCCATTAGGAGGAAGGCCACTAGGACCCCCAGGACGACCAGGACCATTAGGACTATAAAGAGGAAAGCCACTAGGCCCTCCAAAACCATTAATCCCCCAAGGGGGAGGACCTCCATAAGGTGGTCCTCTGACACCTCCCGCAGTATGTATAGGTATCCCCCTCATAGCTGGCACGTAGGACCAGTTAGGTTTCCCCCATGGCGTGAAAGTATTACTAGAATATGGAATTCCAGCATAAGGCATTCTTGTAGGGTTGGGTGGATAATTAATGTTTCCTACATGTACTTGATTTGCTGTATAACCATAAACCCAAGAGGTTTGATGGGTTACAGGTTGTGCCCCCAAGGGTTAACCAAATTAGTGTGGGTGGGAGGGACATAAACTATAGATTGCTCTATACCAGAGGTCTGTCCTTGACTATGTACAATTTCAGTGCTAGATAATGTAGGTCGTGCTAGGGGGCAACCCCCGGCACTAGAAGGTGATGGAGAAACAAGAATTGAAGGTTGATCCCCAGGTGTGGAAGACCTGGGAGGATTGGGAATACATGTAATATGGGAGGTGGTGGGGTTGGTAGTTGTACCTGGGTTATGTGGAGTTACTGTGCGATCTATAATTAGTTCAATGGGTCTCATAGAATCAACAAGTGAACGATATCCCACAGGAATAACTGTGGAACTTGATGGTGGTGTTCCCAATGTGTCATCTATTTTCTTTTCAATCTCCTGTGTATAGAGAATGGCTACGTGGTATTGTCTACATTCTTCTTCATCTAGAGAAACTTCTTCAGAAAAGTTTAAACGGGTTCCAAATGAGGCAATGGCCTGTCCTATAGAGGTATCCCAAAATGGAGCATTGGGACCATAATCTAGATGGGTAGTATCATCAACATGACCTTCTATGGGAGAATGGAACAAAGTATTACCCCGAGAAGGTTGTTGGACCAAGGGAGGCGAGTGTGAAGGATATGGTCCTCCGCTTTCTGCAACCACATTCTCTCCCACTTGGGAGGTGGTAGCAGCTCCTTGGTCAATAGCTTCCATTGTATTTTCTCCTGAAACATGAATAAAATCGGGTGGCAGGCCCTGTACTCTTCTGGACTATCTTAGCTCAGCCATTTTGTATAGTTCCTATCTAACCTAGGGTCTCAAAAACTAGAAAACACACCAAAAATTTCCCTACTCGAGCTATAGGTCAAAAAAGCAAACTTAAGTGAGAGGAGGAGTTTAGATAGTCAGGTCTCTCACTAGGATTGTCAAGAAGGTGCCACTCGTGATATAACTTAAGGGTACGTGCGTAGTAATCTCCCCTAATGTTGTTTTCGGTGTATGGTTCCAAGCAAGACGACCAAAGGGCTTTTCTCAGATGAATAAGGTATCCTAGTGGGGTCTCCCGATATACGGAAGGTACGTGGGAGCTCAAATAGGTAGTAGTGTTGTCTAATGCATAACCGTACACAAGGGGCCTTCTGATATACAATGGAGTACGTGAAGTACCTTTCTATATACCTCAAGGGTACATGAAAGGCCGTTCCATATACCGATGGTACGTGGAAGAACTGTGTGAGTCTCGGGATGTAATGCGGACGAGTAACGACGGATCCTACGCTTAACGATGCCCAAACACGTCTCTAACCTATCACTCAAATTTATATGTAAATTTTAACCTATAACTACCGTTAATTTTAAAGTGGAAGGTTAGGTGAATGCATGGAATTTTGGCAGAAAAAGTAAAACCATGCAGTATGCATATGCAACTATTTCACTTTACCGTTTGTGGTATGCCTACCTACAGAAGGGAAAGAGAGTATTTTCTTTTGTTCTAAAACCAAAAATTTCCAAACAACAATCTTGAACACAAAATCAAAGACAAGCAACACTTTCCAAACTCATTTCTCTTTTCTGAAAGTAATAAAAAGGGGAAGAGTCTCTTTTCCTAAAGGAAAAATAAGAAGCACACTATATGCATATGCACTCTATTTTTCGATTTTCCTTAAAGCATAGATAGATATAACTTGAAACTACAATATTTTTTATTTTGATGAGATAGTACTAATGCAAAGAGACAAAAGAACATAGAGAACCTGGAAGCTTGTGAGGCCAATCAGAGATCCAATGTCTTATGATCACTAATGATAATGACCTAATCTCAGTCAAAAATTTTCTTTTTAAACAAGCAAAAAGAAGTCTTCTATGGAAACAAAAAATGAAATCAAGATGCTAATTAAATGTTTTTCTTCCACTCTATATAACAGAAATGAAAAGATTGCTCACTAACACCTAAGCTTTCAAAAAAGAAATCCTTCACAAACACAACCAACAAGCACGGAAGGAAATGAATGATCAACAAGCCTAGTATAGCTTTTGAATTCTTCAATCAAACCAATCTTTTACCACATAAATTCAAACCATAACCATTATATGCTAACACACAAGCCTGACAGTGCAGGGCTGAAATCACACAAACTCATTTTTTTGCAAAAAAAATGAGAAAAAAGTAGTCTTGGAACAAGGCCTATCTGGCACCGCCCTGGAGGGGTCTTGACAGAGCGGTTCCGGAACAACACTGCTTCTGAATAATAGGACTCAGGTGGTGGCACCGTATACTGCTAACAGGGTTCAGGCGGTGGCACCACTTCTCGCCAACAGCATAAGTGCGGTTCCCTGAATATGGGCCAAAACATAAAGGAGAACGAAAGATCAAGTTAGAAATTGATCAGATCAAGGCAAACATTGATGGATTAACAGTACAAAAGAGCATAAAAAGTCGAAACAATTTAGATTTGAATAGATTTGAAAGTTTCAAACCAAAATTCACTGAGTCAGATAACAGATATGACTGAAGAGAGTTGGAGATGGAGCCTGGATTCGGACAAGAGTTCAAGAACTAAGGAGGATCAGATCAACTGATATATATGCATGCTTCCCCAGTGGAGTTTCCAAATTTGTAACCAGGAATATTTCACCTTCTACAGACAAAAGTTGTTCCTCTGGTCTGAATGGTTCAGATCCAGAACAAATTAGTGAACGACAAAGGATGAAGACCTTCCATGGATGTCGTAGACACCTGGAATGCTGCTTCGATAGTGAACCTATGTACCTGCAAACAGATCAAACATGCAAACACATCAAAGCTACCAGAAAATCATCTACTTATCCATGTTAGTGACTAAGGAATCAAACAACATGTACATGTGAAATAAAAAAAACAGTAATGTGGGACAGAAATTAACTTTGCATTAAAGATGTATGGAGAAGCTTACAACCATTTCCTTAGTATTGACAAGCATCTCCATGAAACAAGCACTTCATCCCCATAAGCTCTAACTTTTCTCTCTATGCTCCCTGATGGCTTGGACTAAGTGGTCAATCCAACAACATAACAATACCTCTATAGTTCTCCCCCTCAACTATGGACATGAGCTTGTATTTATAAGGCTCAATGGATAGGGATAGTTGAGAGATTTGTGGATGAGGTGGCTTCTAATATCCTATGATGGGGGATCTCGAGCTCAACTAACCCACAATGATAGGGACAAGGGAGGACATGAGGCTCATGATCTAGAAGACTCGAGAAACTTCTCTTTTTCCCATTTTACCTAGGGTACCACTTTTCTTCTCTTATGATAGAGCATTTTATATGAGAAACGCTTATGGAACAAAGACCATAGGTGGTGGCACGGCTTATGGAAAACAGGATACAGGCGATGCGAGTAAGGTACCTCTCATGGGCCACAGGTAAAGCGCGGTGCTGAGTTTTTTCATGTAGAATTGACAAACAGAGTAGGTTTCAACTCTAAGTGTCGGGATTAAGGGAAAACGTGGAAATTAAGGGTCTTATCACATGGTGGTGACAGGATTTGGGTATAACACTTGTAGACTAGAGTTTGAATGTACAAACAATACTGTTGAGTATGAAGCTCTAGTCCAGGGCCTTAGGAAAACCATTGAACTAAATGTTAGGAACTTAAAAGTTTTTGGTGATTCTGAGATAATAGTTAGACAATTCAGAGAAAAAATACATTGTTTATCACCACACCTAAAAGTATATTAGACTAAAGTATGGAATTTAATATCACATTTTAATGCTTTCAATATAAATTCAATTCCTAGATTACAAAATGCTGCAACTAATTTTTTAGTTGTTTCTGCTGCAAGGCTAGTAACAACTAATAATAAGTGTTTCATTGAACTTATTTTCAAGACATCGGTAGTAGATAATATTACAAACTTCAGGGTGTTTGATGATGACTATCAAATTATCGATTTTCTGACAAATGATGAAACTTTCAAAGACTCTGTGATTGATGATGAAGAGCATCAGGAAAATGTACAAAATGGAGAAATGAACAAAGGAAATTTTATGCCCAAAGTAGTAAGGAAACTGGAAGAGATTTTTGATCTAAATAGAAAATTTAGAAAACCCTCCAACGTCAAAACTAATAATTCATCCATGCAATATGAACTGATAAATTTGGGGACAGAAGCTGAGCCCAAGTATGTGAACTTGGGAAAGTGTTGCTTGCCTAGAGAAAGGAACCGGTTTATCAATTTTTTCCAGCAATATAAAGATATATTTGCATGGAAATATGAGGACATAAAAATGTATGACACACGTATCATTCATCACATTATTCCTATTAAAGTGAGCTTAAAACCATTCCAACAACAACTGAGGAAAATGCATCCAAAGTTGGAACCTTTAATCCAAAATGAGGTAAAGAAATTACTTGATGCAAAGATTATTTTCAGACTCCGACATTCAGAATGGGTAGCAAATTTGGTTCCAGTGAGAAAGAAGTCAAAAGAAATAAGGTTATGTGTTTACTTTCAAAATTTGAATAGAAATTCAGATAAAGACAACTATCCAGTTCCACCAATGGAACAAATTCTCCAGATGGTATCAAGTTCTGAATTGTTCTCCTTATTAGTGGATTTTTAGGCTATAACCAAGTATTGATGGCTGAACAAGATAGGCTGAAAACTATGTTTCAAATGAAGTGGGGAACATTTTCTTATAGAAGAATACCCTTTGGTCTCATAAATGATGGAGCTACATTTCAGAGGGCAATGGATATCGCTTTCTAGGGATTGATAGACCACAATGTGGTGGTATATCTAGATGATGTGACAATTTTCTCTAAGAAAAGGGAAGATCATGTTTTTCATTTAAAACAAATTTTCAATCGTTGTAGAAAATATGGAATATATTTGAATCCAAAGAAAAGCTTTTTTCACAGTTTTAGAAGGAAAACTCTTGGGTCATATTATTTCAAAAAAGGGAATCTCCATAGACCTAGAAAGAATTAAAGTTATATCTCAGATTACCTTACCCCATAATAAGAAATCTATGCAATCATTTATGGATACAATAAATTTTGTTTGAAGGTTTGTTCCAGACTTTGCACAAATCGTTAAACCTTTGCAACAAATGGTGACGCAAAGTGTGAAATTTAAATGGACTGATGTTGAGAAGGTTTCCTTTAATGACATAAAAGCAACAATAGCTCATGTACCTTCTCTAAGATGTCCTGATTTTGAAAAGGATTTTATTCTGTATACTTTTTCATCAGACAACTCACTTGCAACAATGCTCACACAAAAGGGTGAATTGGGATATGACTACCCAATATCATTTATGAGCATTGGATTACAAGGGGCTGAATTGAATTACCCTGCTGTAGAAAAACAAGCATATGCAGTTTTCAAAGTAGTAAAATAATTTAGACCTTACGTTTTGAAAAACATAACCAAAGTAACCCTCCCTCATCCACCTGTCAAAACCCTCTTTGTTTCTAAAGAATTGGGTGAATGAAGAGGGAATTGGATGAAAACATTACAGGAGTATGATTGGAATTCAAACCATCCACTATTATTAAAGGTCAAGGGATATGTAAGTTAATTGATAAAGGTCATACTAATGAATATTGTGATTGGGAAAATGAAGCACAGTTAAACATGATTGGTGTATGTCCTATTTTTACTGCTCTCGAATATTGGTATAGAGATCTAGTACATTACCTCCAACCAGGATATTTAATGGAGTATTGTAACTCTAAGCAGAGAAGGGAACTTAGTCTAAATTCATCCTCTTACTAGATAATCAATGGAGTTCTTTTAAGGAAGAAATACGATGAAGTATTCCTGAGATGCCTCGAGCAAGAATATGCTTCCAAATTCGTTAAGGAATTGCATGATGGCCCTCTGGGAGGGAATTTCTCTGGAGATACTAACACTCACAAGATCCTTAGAGATGGATATTATTAGCCAGCATTATTTAAACCTACTCATGCTTATGCGAGAAAGTGCAACGTATGTCAAATAAGCAGTGGAACATTAGCAAAAAAAATTGAACCATTGCAACCTATCAATATTTCAGAGCCTTTCGAACAATGGGGTATAGACATCATTGGGGAAATCAACCTGAATTATTCGCTACAACATAAATATATTCTCACAGCTACAGACTATTTTACAAGATGGGTTTAAGCGATGCCATTATGTAAAGTGAATGAGGGCATGGTCATCAAATTCCTACAAGAAAACATTATGACTAGGTTTGGGGTTCCAATTTCACTTGTTTTTGATAATGCGTCTTATTTCTCATCCATTAAGATAACTGAATTTGCTTGTGAAAAGGGAATCGAATTACATTATTCCGACAATTATTATCCTCGGGGAAATGGGTTAGAGGAATCAACAAACAAAAATATTATCAATGATTCTAAAGAAGACTGTTATTGAAATTCAAAGAAGTTGGCACACAACACTTCCCAATGCACTATGGGAAGATAAGGTCACCCCAAAAAACTCCTTAGGAGTGTCCCCTTATACTATGGTTTATGGGAAAGAAGTTATTTTACCTCCAAACATTCTAATTCCACCCTCTCAGTTAGCTCAAGCCTCAAGAGGATCTAGTAGTGAAGTTTTACAAGCTTGTATTAACACTTTTCTGAAACTTGAAGAGTCCAGAGTTAAGTCTAAATAAATATTTGAGAAACAACAAGAAATTGTCAAGGGGTGGTTTGATAAGTGAAAATATGGAAAAATGAATTTTGAGATAGGAGACTTGGTTCTAAAATGGGATAACCCGCATGACAAGAAGGGAAAACATACCAAATTTAAACATCTATGGGTTGGCCCCTATCAGATTGCTGAGAAACCAGGCCCCTCAACCTATAAATTGTAAGATTTAGAAGGGAAGGAAGAGAACCTTCCTGTTATTGGCCTTGTTCTCAAACCATATTTCACCTAGTTCTTTTAGGGAGTCCTTTGTACATAAATAAACCCTTTGTTTTCTTTTCTTGTTTTCCTTCCATTTGATTTCTTTTGTTGATTTACTTTAGTTTATTTGATTTTGTTTTAGAATAAGCCAGCTCAATTTTTTGTGCTTGGGGACATAGGGATCTAAATAATTGCAAAATGAATTGAAATCCAAGAACTGCTTATTTTGATCAAATATGAGATTCTTTAATTAATAGATTCCAGAAAGGGAATCTATTTGAAGAACACATTGAAGTCTTGCTTAAACCCTGAAAAATAACTGAGGTGTATGAGGTATAGAATACTATCTTGGGGATCCATCCACGTTCACACTAATATCTATCATAGAAAGCTTATCACTATAGACCCATGGAATGGAATCAGAACTGACTGGTGTATGGCATTCGAAATAATCCCATGCCACAAAATGAAAGCCAAAAGGATAAAGATAAAGAGTCAAAATTCCAAAACAGAAAATATACATCAAGAAGATATATTGAAGAAATAAATCAGTAAAATAAATGGATTAATCAGAAAGGTTCTTCTTCATCTGTGATTTGAAACAAGTCATCACTCACACAAAAGGACATCATGGATGGAAGAACCTAATTCAATTTCTCAAAGTAAAAGAAACAATCAAGGAAGACTCGAAAGACAAATGTCTTTAAGCATCAAAAGAATGCGAATGGCATGGGAATGAGGAACAAACGAATGCATCTGTCTAACTTTGCCATGATCCTGTGGTGTCATATCCAGTGGTAACCAAAGACAAAGGTAAAATGAATCTCACATTTTGGCCCCAAGAGAGTTATCATGACTTCTAATCCTGGTTACCCTACCCCAAAAGACTACAATCAATCTGATGCACTGAATTTTACATCCCTAGAAAAGTATAACTTCTTAAATGATCTTGAAGGAGACTCAGAATAAGTTTCTCTAATCAAGTACCATGTAACAAGTTTTGTTTTAAAAGGATAGCTTTTTAGATATCTTTGTTCACCAGCTAGTCGCCAGTTGTTGTTGCTACAACCGCTTCCCAAAAATTTTATAATTTTATGGCCCCTCCTTAGAATTTTGGTTTTAAGCATTCCTTAAACTGGTACTACTTGAATTTTTTATTCCATAACTTAGTTTTTAAGTCTAGTTTTTTTTCACTAAGTTAGAAAAATCAGATTTTTCTTCCAATGTGTCGAAAGAACTCAGCGAGTCGAGCCAACACATTGGAAGAACTCAACTTTTCCGTTTGACACTATTGAGACGATTTTGTTTTGTTTGACGAATCTTTATCGAAAATATTTGATGAGTTTCTACTGACGGTGTCGACAAAACTCAGGATTTTGAGCTGACACTATCGATGAAACTTATCGTTCCTTGTCGATGCTTTTATCGGATGAGTTTCTTATGTTCATCAGAAGATCTCCCTGAGTTTTGTCGACAGTGTCGATGGAACTCAGCGTTTGTAGCCAAAATTCTGTCATTGGAACATTTTTGCAAGTCATGTTGATGAGCCTTTTTTTGCAAGAGTTTGTTGAGATTCCACTAATAGTGTCAACGAAAATCAGACTCTGCAGCTGACACTGTTGTGTACAACTCAGAATTTGATTCCTACACATAGACAAACTTGGGGGATCACTTTCGATGGAGTTTAAAGTTGAGCGCCAAATGACGTTTTCAACCTCATGACATTTATTATCCTAACCACCACATTAATTTATGTTTCAACATTTTTATATATATAAAAACGCGGTAAGTTTTGTGTATTGTTACCACAATCTCATTTTGGACACATTGAGTCATCACTAGACACTTGGATCTTGCGCATTGTTACGCCAAGCACCATACCCATATTAGCAGTTGCCAAGTAGGCCCTCAAACTGATCCTTTTTCCTACTTTTTTCTAAAAGGGTTTAGGGTTTTAAAAGTCACCTGGGTTGGATGTTTCTATTTTACTTTGCACGAAACCTTGCCCAACATAACCATTCACAACACGTATGGTTTTTCAATAGGATAAATGCTAGAGCCACCCAGAGTAGGTTGGAGGAAACTGTGTCCACATGATTTATTTGTATGCCCCAAAGCACCTCGCACTTGTCATCCTGGCCATTATGGATCCTTTTCCATCTTTTTCCTAGTATTTTGGTTAGATTTTTCAAGCCGCCGGTATAGCCTTTTTGAAACCTAGAAAAATTGTGACAGAGTTGCTTCAAGCCAGGTGTTTCGTCATCTGCATTTTGTTTGGTTTGAGTTTGTCGGAAGATAAATGTGCGATGGTAGGGGAACCCTTGGCAGTTTCTCACTTCGGATATCATTATGGTTTAAAACTTTGGTCTAGGGTTTTTGTTTGGATAGTGTTTGACTCCATACTCTCCCTCTTAGGGATGACACTATCATTTAAGAGGTTTTCATGGGTTTTAGAACCAGGGTTTCATTATTCCCCAATATTTCCGCAGTTTCAAGCTTATTAATTCGTTGTCACGAAGTTAAGTCAAAAGGTCTAAACATTGTGGTGTTTCTTAAAAGCTAAATGAATAAAGATTGTAAATTCTGCAGACAATTAGCATGAATGTTTTAAATGACCAGTGATGTAAATTTCAAAACAATATCTACACATGTGTTGATGATTTTCATTCAAGTTTTCCAAACATATACCCTTGTTGTAAGTGTAAAATGAATGGACAATGTTTGGGAGATATTTTTCTACCTCGCAAAGTTACTTTTGAATGGTCAATGACAAACTTGTAAATATATCTTTGTTCTTCTCTATCATAATAAACACTGACTGCAATCTTACTCTTTGAAAGAAATAATGATTTTTTAACATTGATGTCTTAGCTTCCCATTTAGGTATTTCCTGTTGAAATGCATGTTGTTTAAATCAGATTAAATCATTAATATCTATAAGACATCTCTTGTTGTGATCATGCTACAATTTTAGTCCTCACCTCACACGATGTCGAAGAAGAGCGGAAAGAAAAAGGCTAAGTCCATCGAAGATGATTCAGACATGGAGGTAATGCCCAGGATTGAAATCATATCTGAAGATACAAAACCTATCATAGGAGCCAGACAAGAGTTTAAGTGGGTTTGAATAGATCATATGATAAAAGATCAAAATGTCCCTGATCCAGGACTGGAAGACATACCTTTATATGACAATATAGGAAAATGAGGCATCACAAAGGAAACCATGTGCCCAGATCTCTTCTCGTGTGTTGAGGTAATTGGATGGATCCTACCTCGAATAGACCCATCCACTATGATTATTTCCAACACAAAATGGAAAGCCTTTATTTCCTTCACTCTGACATATATAACCAAGGCTTCCCATTTTCCATACCAAATATTATGTTTTGCATTAGGGCTATGACCCTGTAAGGCATGTGTAAACTTGCAGTCTCCTACTCGCCAGTGGATTTCTAGCGTAGTTTCTTTCCTGATACCATCATCTGTTTAGCACATTCAAATCTGTGAAATCTCCTAGAGAATGGGTCATCCGAACAAATTGGATGAAATGCCACTTCAGCCATAATTAGTGGTTGAACCCTTTGATATATGGGCTCTATACTTTGTAGGGCCTATCAACCCTCCATTAAGACAAAAGGTTTACATTTTTGCTTGCACTGATTATATGACTAAGTGGGTGGAAGCTCTCGCTTTGGTAAAAGCCAATGATCAAGCTGTAATAGAATTTTTATATGCAAAGATCTTCACCCACTTTGGAGTACCCAGAGAAATCGTAACAGATGGGGGACCACTGTTTATGTCCCATAAAATGGAGGCCTTGTTTCAGAAGTATCATATTCAACATCGAGTAACCTCCCCATACCATCCATAAGACAATGACCAGGTGGAAAGTATGAACAAGGTAATTGAGTCAATCCTTAAAAAAATAGTGAATAGTCATCGTAAGGATTGGGATGAAAGGCTTCTAGAAGCATTATGGGCCTATCGTACTACATGGAGCAACACTAAATCTTCTCCCCATATGAACTGGTGTACAAAAAAAGTGTTGTTTTAACTATTGAGTTCGAAATCAAAACCTTGAGAACATCCACAGAGGAAAACCTGAACTTAATGGAGGATCTGAAGAACCAGTTGAATCAACTAAATGAACTAGATGAGAAGCGCACTGCTGTTGTACATCACACAATAGTAATTCAACAACAACGCTCCAAATGGCATGATACATTTATAAAGAATAAGGTATTCTGCGAAGGATATTGGTCTTTGGTGTATGATTCACGGTTCAAAAGGGATTTTAAAGTCAAGCTACGCACAAGATGGTTGGGACCCTACATAATAGATAAGGCATTTGATAATGAGACCACCTGTTTGACCACTATTGATGAAAATCAGACACCTCTGTTTGCAAATGGTCATTGACTACAACTTTATCATAAACCTATCTTGAAGGATGCATTTATCTCTCAGCTTGCAGCTGATCCAAATAGTCAATTGGTACAGGAGCAGGGCTTTTCCCCTGTTTTTGAATATTTTTAAATCTGTTGCAAATTCCACACAGAAATTGTATATAAATAAAATTATTTGATTTTGGTTGTTTGTTTTTTTCTTTTTAAGCTAATATCGGGTGTTTTTTTTTAGAATTGTGAACATGAATTTGCACAAAGGTTCATGTAGAAGAAGCAGTCGCGATGGGCCGAGCGATTGCAGAATTCTGAACGATCCTTCTTCATTGGTATTACTGCTTGAAAGAGAAAGTGAACAAGATTACATACCTCTGACGAAAAATTTATCATTTTCCCATATTTCTATCAAGCTCTGTTAAAATTTTCTTAGCGAAAACTTCATCAAATGCTTAATTTTATCCGCTGTAACTCTGTTGCAAATCCGCTATTTTTGGCCATTTTCCACTGCAACTCTGCTCCAAATCCACTATTTTTGGACATTTTTCATTGCAACTCTGCTGTTTTTTACCATTTTTCGCTACAACTCCACTATTTTTGGCCATTTTTCGTTGCAACTCCACTATTTTCCAACTAAAATTGGCCATTTTTCATCGCAACTTCGCTATTTTTCTCACTAAAATTGGCCATTTCGTGCTGCAAATCTACCATTATTTCACAAGAATTGGCCATTCCTCACTCCAACTCCGCTACTTTTTCCATTAAATTTTACCATTTCACGCTGCAACTATGCCATTTTTTCCACCAGAATTGGCCATTCCTCGCTACAACTCCACTACTTTTTCCATTAAAGTTGTCCATTTCACGCTGCAACTTTGCCATTTTTTCACCAGAATTGGCCATTCCTCGTTGCAACTCTGTTACTTTTTCCATTAAATTTGGCCATTTCATGCTGCAACTCTGCCATTTTTCTGCCAACTTACGCTGTAGCTCCGCCAGTATTGTTGTTAAAAATATCACTGAAATTTTGCCACATCTCAGATGGATTTCCAACTAAGTCCTATTGTTTCATGATGAGATCTGTTACAGTACCTCCATGCATTCGGAAAATCAATGCTAACATGAATGTGCTCAACCTATTTAATGCGGGACGATCGATTTGTTTTGAAATTGCATGTGCGTAATTATATCCCTCTTGATTATTCAACATCAAAAGGAAATCATATCAGGAAAATGATGGCTCAGGTGACACTAATAAGGTATGAGTTTTGATTATGAGTCTGATCAAGTGTGAAATGATATAGAAGTAATGGTTATACCTTTTTAATCCATGAGATTCCTCCATAGCCAATTAATTCTCTTTTCAAATTATTCCACCTGCACTTCTTAAACAATCATCGTCCTATTCAAATCTCTCTGATAATATGTTAAGATATCCTGTTCTTAATTCCACCAAATTTTCAAAATATCCATATGAACCTTTTCCATCCAATTACTGTGTATGGTTACTGCATTTCCAACGACTGGTATTGCAAATTACTACATCTACCATCGCAGGTAGTCAAGGAAAAAAAACATGGTTTCTCAAGTCAGGTATGAACCCAATAATCTAGACGCCCTGCATGCAAACATAGAGGTATTAACCACCTTTCAAGAATCTGGATGGATTGAATGCTTCTAAGGATTGAATGGTTTCCATGAAGAAACAACATTCTAGTTCTCCATGAACTTGACCGGAGAACATTCAGAGAACATAGGATTAAGAATAGATGTATCAAAATGGGCTTTAATAAAATCCGCATGACTACCTAGGATTTGGAATCGATGGTTGTATCGGAAAAGACATAATTTGATAGCATGTGAAGATTTTTTAGCTGCAGGGGAGTAGGTGCAACCAAGGTCTAGAGGAATAATGCTTGAGACATTACCAAGACCATAGGACAAGGTCACTATCTTCCTAAATAGGTACATTACATTCAAAGGAAGATATAGAGTTGCCTACATTTATGATTTTTTCCTACTTTCCCATTTACGCCATGGAATACTAATAAACATACCATTTTATCTTTCACACACTCTACAAAATATGGAACATTATGTTAAGACATCCAGGCACCCACTATCTTCTATCACAAACCATGGGTTAATTAAACTATTGGTGCAAATATATTTGGCACAACATAACCTCACATGGGTACAATTTATTGTTGGAGCTGGTGTGCATCGGGCACCTGCAATAGGACATATTGGAGATAGAGAGGTCAAATGGAGCTCCTCAGGTTTAGCTGGGGGAGGGGTGAAGAGTTGGAAGAAGGTGGAGATGATCAGGAAGAATATTAAGGGGGAGGTGCAACAACAACGAATACCATGGAGGAAATGGTTGGAACAATGGTGGTAATAGAATAAGTTGTGCCATTAATAGCCGCAGGAGCACCAACAGTAGAAATAGAAGTGGGAACAGCTGCAAAAGCATCTACAATGAAAGTTGGATCTGGGAATGCAGCATTAGAAGAAGGGGAAGTTGTAGAAACTGGAGAAAGAAGACCTCAAATTGTTGATATTGAAACTTCCTCTGAGATAAGAGGAACCATAATTGAGGAAGAGGAACCCTTAGCAGAAACTAGAGAAGTCTCTTTCTTTCTTACACCACAAAGAAAGAGGAAAAGATCGATTATCAAATGAGAATCATCCAGGAGAAGAATAACCAGGGATTCTTGGGAAACAGAAGTGGCAAATAATGAAATTCCTATTTTAAGACCTAGGTGACCCGCTGAAACACAAGAACCAGTGGGAAATTTACCTATGGAAGCCACTATTACACAAGAACCTGTTGAAGGCAATCCCCCGTTAGAAAATTTTCTGTATGAAAATGAATTGTTAAAGGAGGATGTGAGAGTACTTAGAGAAGAATTGGAAAAGTGGAAGGAAGTGAGTAAAAATAAAGCAACAAAAATCCTAGAAACCTTGGTAGAAGCTGCTAATTGGTTCGAAAACCCACTTTCCATCTTGGAGAAGGAAGAACTGTTATGTCCTGAATGTGGGGATTTATTCAAATTGTCAGGATATAAGGTTGAGAAGGTGGAGATAAAAGCCTGGAAACTAGCACATTCAGGTCAAAAAAGAGATGACACACAAAATGTGGAATCAATATTGGAAGTGGATTTGATTCCTGATCAGGAATTACCGGAAAATGAGGCACCATAGCCTCAACATTCAATAAATACTAAATTTATCCCTTCTGAAAGAACTTATAAGGATATCAATTCACTTCCAAATTAGGAGTAACAATCAGGTGAAATCCCAACAACCCGAAGATATGAAGACAAAACAGGATGCTGAAACACAAGAACCAATTTCCTTCAGTTATGTTGTTGAAGATGCTATGTTAGAATTGAAGGAATTAAACATTGTTACACAAGAACCATTGTTTCTAAAAACAATTGTTGAAACAACAGTTCAAACTAAAATTGCTGAAATTCAAGAGGCAACAGTTCAAACCGAGACTTCCAAAACTCAGGAAACAACAAACCAAAATATAAGTGTCCAAACTCATCAGGTAGCAGCTCAGACTATAATTATTCAAACTCAGGAAGCAACAACATAGGTGGAGGTTGCATAATTTTAGGAGTCAGTCACATGCGAAGACAAGAAAGAATTGGAAAAAGAGTTGTCATTATTGAAGCTTGAGGGGAGTAAGTGGATGTATTAGGCGATTCAATATGATAAAGGAACAATTTATTTGAGTAAGCATAAAAATACTATTTAGGAACTAAGGGAGAAATGGCCTGAAGAGGTTTTCTTCCAGAAAATTCATTGGGAGAAAATGAAAGATGAAATGAAAGAGTTAAATAAATTTAAGTCTACGCAGAAAGACAAGGAACAAATGCTTCCTTTAACTCAAGAATTATTGAGCTGTAGAGATCCATATCTTTCCTACCCTATATTTATTTTTGAACAAATGACTCTATTCAAAATAAAGGATTTAAAAGAAGGAGGATATTGGAAAATTGTGACACCTTCCCAGTTCCTGGAGACTTTCACTCAGAGTGATTTTTCTGAGCAAAATCTACTATGTGAATTATATCTGCATGAGATGACCTACTTGATGGACTCCTAGTCCAATCCATTTCCTCATATTGGGGATATTCATCTAAGAGCCTTTACCTCTTTTGTCACTAACCATATGCATTGGTGGGTTGCTTCTCAAACCATCCACAAGAATGAGGACAACTCCACTTTATGGATTCGGGGTGAACCCCGGGATCCTGTGCCTCTGATTGTGAGGCATAAGAAATATCTTTCATTCCCTGAGAAGGTGAGTTAGTTGGATGCATTCCAGCATAAAGTCACCTCTACTTGTGTCAGTTTGATCTCTCAAAAGGAGCACTATGCCCTGAAATGGAGCAGTCAATGATGGGAGTTTTCTAACATATCTCTAAGGGAAAACGACCCATATTGTTTTGAAAATTTTAAGTATGCTTTGTCCAGAGTGCTAGGGTATGTCAAGTGCATGGAAACATGTGGTCCGAGCTGACTAGGTTTGAATTTTATATTTCCTCTTATCTAGTGGCCAGATAACAACTACAAGGGTACTTACAGGATGCCAAAGAAGGCCGAAAGGGACTATTGGGCTACTTTGATCATAAGTAATGGTTTTTTGCAAACAAGGGAGAGGCCATATTCTTCATTCAACCTCACAAAATTTCATAGAAAGAGTCTTGAGTCTGATTCATATTCAGACTATTTGGATTGTTGCATGAGGACATGCAATCATATAGTTGCGGGGAAGATGTTGGGATCTAAAATTACCCTTTTTACCCTACTCTATTTTTCCCTGTTTCCCTATTCTTGCCTCCTGTATACAGCTGAATCCTTATTCTTTCCATGAAAACAAGAATGAAGGCCTAAGGTATCAATCATTATTACTTATTTTGTTTCATATTTGATTTTACTTATAATTATGGACTTTATCTTTTATCTGTACTGATTTGTCATTGGTTTGAAAAAATGATTCATAATATCTAGGTGTCTCCAATGTAGCAGCTCGATGCATTCAGAAATAAGTACTTCTTGGCATTAGTTTCCTTGTCGATGATCTGGTCCAAGCCATTGACAAATTAATCTCAGATGCACTTCCATGCATATAGTTGAAACTCCATGAGTATCTTCCTCATTAGCTGGAAAACGTCAGTTTGTAACAGCTTGAATTAAAAATTCATTCGTTTATGAGCTGATCTTATGCGATGTATTAATAGTTGTAACTGTTCTGGTTTAATTCAGCAGCCTGAAGATCGTAGATCTTCATGGATTCCTGATATTGATGTAACTGAATGGTTCCATTCTTGTATAAGTATGCACGAGAAATGAGAACCAGGGGTTGGAAATTTGTAACAGATTATAGCAGAGGGACTGTAACTGTATCTTGATAAAATTAATAAAGGAGTAACAATTCTCAACACTTCTCTGTTGTATATTTTTTTGAGTTTTCGACAACATCTCTGTTAAAGGCCAGGGCCCACCTTCTTACAAGGTTTCTAGTAGTATTAGATGTTTTTAGTTTAGTTATTTTTGTTCAGTGTGGGATTTCATTTTAATATATTTATAGTTACCTGCAACAACATTCATTAAGTAATTGCATTATCAGGTTTCCTTTTGGCTTGCTGTAGTGGCGTGGTGTGACAGTCGACTATGTAGTGTAATT
>LPNX011067621.1:208272-244057 GCA_001517045.1 Pseudotsuga menziesii
TGGAAAACATGAAACAACAATTGTCGGAATACAAGCTGGGTAAAACGAGAAACTTTGGTTTTTCCAGCATCTTGAGTACATTCTTATTTGAGTACATTCTGGGCTAATCCAAAGAGTGGAGATCAATCCTCATGGTCCTCGAGATCCAGCTCAGTTGTGCTAGGAAAATGTGATGGAGAGGCTAGGAGGAGGGAAAGTGGCTACTCCCTTCCCACCTGACTTTTTCCACTGGTGGCGCATGCAGATTGTATCCATATATGACTACCCCTATGCAAGGATAGAATTCAATGGCAATCTAGACATGCCTATTCCATAGAAATCCTCATACGGTGATATAGGTAACAATCCCGACTTTTTTTTTTTTGAATTATTTTATTTTTTGTATTTTTTGATATAATGAAATCAAAAAACATGTTTTTGGGTGGTGACACATATTGATACTGGTCACGTATACACAGATGTTGGTCCTAGATGACTAGATGGATTTCCTTGACACCGTCGAAGGGGGAGAGGTGATGATATAGCGGGTATGGATGTGGAGAGTATGCTCCAAAACATCCACACAAACTTTGTCCGGTTGACGCACAGGGTGCCCATGGTGTAAGTCGAGGACTTGCCTGAGGCGATGCACCGATAGGTGGTGGGTGTACCCCATGCATGGGTTTGTCTATTCAGACGGCTAGCTAGAGATGTCATTTTTTTTCATGATCAAAACCCTGCTCTAGAGGCTTAGAGGCCTATATGTGCTTTTTGTATCGACTGTGTAGTATATTTTGGTGGCTTGAAAGCCCTAATTTTGTATCATGACATTATGTATTATGAAACCACTTTTTGGACTGTATTTTGAATGAAAAAGACTTATGATGATCGATTATTTATATTTACATGTGTGAATGCTTCATTGTCTATGTATCAAATATCAGTCTAATATGTAACTTGCATATGAATCAACAACATTATTGTAGTTCCTCAGAATGTGAATGTATGTAATGTTTTCAAATTGCCATTCTAACAACCTTACTCACAAGAATCTTTGTAATAAAGTCGGATCTCTAATACGATACACACCATTTAACTTTAAGACCACTAACTGTGAGTCAATATGTACCTTTTGAGATAGAATACCATGAGAGATGGCATCACGTAATAATTCAATCATGAAACTATAGTCAACAATATTGTTCAATGAAGGCCAGAGACATACACCTCCTGAAGACAAAACTTGACTCGTAGGCATATAGATCACCCAAGTAGCCGAAGCTAAGTTCTAGGTGTGGAGGCTAGCACCATCAGTGAATCCTACATATACTGAAGACACTGTTGACATCTCCCATAAAAAATGGAAGCAATACAACAAACCTGATCACCACAAGAAGACCAAACTAAACTATGCAACTGTAAAATAATATACAAAGTATCAGCCTCGACTAAGAATTACGCATAATAATTGTTAAGATAGAGCCCATTTCTAGGCTCTGGCTGTTATCAGGAACTATGCAATCGGTGCAGACATCGTTTGTTCCTCTACCCTGCAAAGCACAAGTGTAGAACAAAAGAGCACATCAGTATATCCTTTCCTTAATTAATCAATTTGAACAACATGAAATAAAAACCATACCTCAGACCTAAGTCTCTAAATTGTCCTTGTTCCAAAAATCCCTTACAATGTTTAACACCTGTAAAATAGATCAAGAGACAAAAACACAAATTGAGAGTATCATGATAAACCAATTACCTATATCAATCATCAAGCAATCTGATAATATTCAACTGAAATTAATGACACATCAAATATAGGAAAGGGGAACACTTTTGTATTAATGATGAAAGAGAGCAAAGTAAAACCAAGCCTTGATGTTGATGGATTTATCCTCTACAAGAAATATACAATCCTCCACAACTATGAGAATCTCTCCACATGCAATCCAACTCTATCTTTCCTCTATCTCAGACTTCAATACAACAACATAATGGTACTTTCTTTGGCCTCCTTCACTCACATCATGAAGGCTTCATTTATAGGCCAAAATACATGAGATTAGCTTGGGGAATGGATAAGATGTGATCCCCATTTGGACCAGCTTGACTATGAATTACTAACTAAGTTTCTAAACTATTTAGTTTTATTACAAGTCATCCCTCTTTGGAATAATTCATCCACAAAGTATTGGTAAGGATTGGTGGCACGAACAAAAATATTCATTCTCCAAGGCATCATTGAAGCTGATCCAAATGGGGATCATCATATATTCCAAAGATCAAGAATTGGTTGTTGGAGGAACCAAGGCTGCGAATGGTAAGAGGAAGCAAAAGAATGAGCCTCCTATGGAGAAAGAGTAGTTAGCTAAGCCCTCAAGCTCGAGGAGAAGCAAGAAGAATGGAAAAGGAAAGATCCTTTGTTCTTACTGTTGAAGGGGCTTTCATCCAGAAAGCTCCTGTATGCAAAGAAAAATTGATGAAATGGATCTTGTTCGAGAGAAACATAACATCACTGTACCTACTGGCGCAAGGAAGTTTGATCATAGAGAAGAAACTGAAGAACATGATGAGAAATTCCATGCACTGAATGCTAGCTATTCAAAGACACATGCCTTCCTCATTGATTTAGGAGCTTCCAATCATATAGTTGCTTCCAGAGAATCATTCTCTTCTTTAGAGTATACTAATGGCCCTATCATTCACATGGGTAATGATAGTCAAATTCGAGCCAAAGGGAAGGGTTCTATCAACCTTGAACATGGAAAGTTTAAATTTGTGCTTTATGTCCCTTCCTTAGCTACAAATATGTTATCTGTATACCAGATGACTCACACTGGCCCTCCAAAGTGAGTGACATTTGGTCCTGACTCAGTGGAGATCACAAATATCTCTACTGGGAACATCATAGCGAAGGGTGCTTCAAATCATGCCTCCAAGGCATATGAATTCTCACACTTCCTGCCATTTTCAGAACCAGTGCACTCTCAGCTGCCACTTGAAAGGGGAGGTAAAAACATTCTAGCTACTCCTTTTGCAATTTCCACTAGTATTTCAGAATCAGAAGCAGAACCAACTATATCAGTTTATGAGATTGAGATTCAGGGTGATTCAGATCCAAATCTAGTCCCTACTCCCAAGCGGGAATCTAGGAAGATGACTGGAAATCTATCTGACAAAAGATCAGTTTCGAAAAGATAACCTTGCATTATGTCATGCAAAATCACCTCCTTTAGAGAGATGCAACAATCTCCATGTGAGATTCTACATGGAAAGGTATGATCAACTATACTTCTCTCAGAAGAACGGAGTGGATTATACACCTCTTCATCCAAAAAGAGGAAAAGGTTACATTCCTCCTTCCTTCTATCATCATTTTGGGAGAAGATTGAGAAGTCTACATGCCAGGCCCCAGGATTCCTGTGCATAGAACATCATGCATGTTGCTTTGCTAAACCACAAATATTAAGGTTGCATCAACATCTTTTCAAGTTTTTTTAACTTGAATCCTGATTCTACCTGCTTAGTTAGAGGGGGGGCTTTTTTCCCATGTGGTTTTTTCCCCGATTCCTTGTATTAAGTAGTTACTTTGATTTAGCTGTAATGGGTGACCTATGGTCTTAGTTACCAGGGCCCACAAATTGTCCAAGTTAGCATTCAGGGGGGGTGTTAGGATTATAATCCTGCATTGTCCAATTTGGTCAATTATGTCTAAATTAGGAGTCTTTTTAGTCTATATTTACACTAGCATTGTTGGGTCCACATGGCCTAATTGGGTCACATGTACCAGTTACTAGAGTGCAGGGAACACTAGTTCAGGCTAACTACCACTGACTGCACTTGCATGCATCAGTTTAGGAGCCTCCTAGACCAATCCGTACAATTTAGGAGACACTGGGAGTGCCATAACCAACCTCCTTCAATTGAGTTTAGTTAGTGATTGATTAAGCCTAGTTAGGAGTCAGTTACATCCAGTTACATTCAGTTAGCACCAGTCTTTGATTAACTGCATGTGGGAAGGTGCCTTTTCTCACCTACAACATTCAGTTAGACTAGTTAACTGATTCTAACTGACCGATGCACTGATTTAGACAACTAGAGCTAACTAGTTAGGCTCTGATAGTGATTTAGACATGTCTAGTTATCCATTCAATTAAGTAGAGTCAATCAATTCAAATTCCTCTCTCATGCATTCGAATTGGCTGGTTATTAATACCAGTGTATTACATTTGTTCCGTCGGATCTCAACTTGTGTGCATTAAAATTTTATAAAGAATGCATTTATCAGTTTGCTTACTTCATATAATAGCATTAATAGAATTAAATGCTCAAAACATAAGTGAAATGCAAACTGTAATAAAACCAAGCTGAAATAGAAAGAGAATAGTAAAATGAAGATGGACAGGTATAAAAAGAAACACAAAATCAGAGAGTCACAAACAGAAGTTGATAACGGAGTTCACCCCCTTCACTGGGATATGTCTCTAGGTCCCTCTCCAATGGGTACCGATCCAATTAATCTCTTTAAAATGGTACAAAATGGTTCTGGAATCAACTTCAGCAACTGTAAACAGAATGCTGTACAAAGTCTTCAAGACCTCTCTTCTAGAAAGTTACAATTAGCCTTCAAAAGGCAAAGAAAGCTAAACTATAATAGAGAATGTCGACTTCTACAAAAACAGCATCTGTACACTTCACAGCAAACTCTCCAAGATTCTCATAACAGAAAATGAAGCTCTGTGCTCTAAACAATTTGTGTCTCCAATGTGGCCAGAATCGCGTTTATATGAGCGTTCAGTCCCAGGGTAAGTAACGGTTTGACTCGTTTTATCATCACGGCTATCATCTTCTTTATTATCGTTACAATCTTAAACTAAAACTGAACCATGCAATCCCGCCAAGTTGCTGCACCAACGTTATGTTACCACGACATTCCATATCCCCGAAATGTTGCAACCAACTCCACGCACATATGTTGAAACGTTGCAATGACTACCACGCACATATGTTGCACCAATCCATAGCGTCACATTATGTCACAACAAATGTTACAGTTAAACCACACACCAAATGAAAACCACCAAATGTTACATCGAACTGCTAACTGCGCAACCAATTCACAAATGTCGCAGCATTACTAACTTCACAAATGTCGCAGCAAATGATACATACATGTCGCAGCAAATGTGATAGAGATATGTCAGAAAAGAGGGATAGACCTTATCTCGACGACCTGTATACCCATTCTAAGCAACAATATTTGCATGTCGATCATCTGAGAGCTATTTTCCTCAAATGTCATCATTTTAATATTCATTTGAACCCTCACAAATGTGTTTTATGTGTTGAAACTGGCCAAATGCTTGGTTTCACCGTTTCTAAGGATGCCATCCGTATTGATCCTTTGAAGATCGAAGCTATCCTGGACCTACCTGCTCCTACGAACGTAACCAAACTCCAAAGTTTGCAAGGAAAGGAAAACCTTTTACGTCATTTTGTTTGCAATTACGCAGAAAGGACACATGGTTTCATGAGGTTGCTTAAAAAGGATACACCTTTTATCTAGGTTGATTTCACACAACACGCATTTGACAATATCAAACATGCACTTACCCAAGCACATGTGTTGTAGCCACTTAATTATACTAAGGAATATTCCTTGTACGTGGCTGCATCCTTTTCTTCTATAGGCATGGTCCCTATTCAAACATATGAACACGACCAAGAAAATGTGATCTACTATGCTGGTAAGAGTCTTCTAGACTCTAAAACCCGATATTCACATGTGGAGAAACTCGCTCTGGCCACGGTCATCACGGTCCAGAAATTTTGTCACTATATTTTGCTTCGCACTTCTACTGTTGATGTTGAATCTAACCCCATGTACTACATATTGACACGTCATGTACTTGGGGGAAAATAATCATGATGGATTGTTATCCTCCAGGAATTTGAGTTGGAGTTCACTAAAATTACTTCTAAAAAATCCCTTGTTTTTGTAGAGCTCATATGTGACCTTCCCTGTACTACAAAGAACACAGAGCTCATCAATTCATTACCTTATGAATCATTGTTTCTCATTAGTATGACTGATCCTTGGTATGCAGATATCATTTTGTATCTCTAGAATTTACGATATCATCCAGCTGCTAATCACGATGAACGATGTCACATCCACCACCAGGAAAAATACTATCTTATTTTTAATGATACCATATATCATCCTGGTGTTGATTATATATTACGACATTGTCTTACAAATGAGGAGGCTCAGATCGTCTTGAATGATTTCCATTCTGGAGCTTGTGGCGGTCATCTCTCTGGGTTGGCTACTGCCTAGAAAATCTTGCTCACAAGGTATTTATGGCCCTCCATTTTCAAATATTGTATTGAAACGGTCAAGAAATTCCTTCCATGTCAAATTTTTACTACCAAAAAGCGCACCCATCCAACTCCACTCCATCTTGTTGTAGCAATTGGCCCTTTTGCAAAATGGGGTATCGACTTCGTGCATTGTAGACCTACCTCAGTCGGGGGGCATGGCTACATTATTATGGCTGTAGACTATTTTACACAATGGGCTGAGGCTATGCCCACATATGTTGAAGACAGGAAAAAAGATGCAATGTTCTTATTTAACCATATCATCACTAGATTCGGGATCCCTAGGTCCATCGTGACCAATCATGGGTCAAATTTTCTAGAAACAAAATGATGGCAGAGCTTAGTGCAAAGTTAGGGTTTCTCCATGACAACTCTGTTCCTTTCTACCCTTAGGACAATGGCTAGGTTGAAGCAATAAATAAAGTATTAAAATCCATGCTTCAACAAATGGTAAGGTAGGAAAAATAAAACTAGCACTTGCAACTATTTTCTACACTTTGGGCCTATAGGATTACTGTGAATACTTCCACCGGTTTCATGCCTTTTCAACTAGTATATGGGTTGGAAGCAACTCTCCCAATAGAATGTGAGATCCCTTCTCTAAAACTCATTGTAGATATTTTTCCTAACACCACTATAGAAGAGGAATGATTCTTGTATCTAAATAAACTCTATGAAACTCGTCGTGATGTTGCCTTAGCTAATGAGGCACATAAACGGCGAATGAAAGTCCAATATGAGAGAACCATTCAGCCTCGCTCTTTCAATGAAGGAGATATGGTCTTGACTTATGACCAAAAGCATGATAAGTTGGGGGCAGGAAAATTCGAATATATGTAGCATGGGCCTTACATTATCAATCACGTTTTGGAAAAGGGTGCATATGAGTTAGTAGACTATGACTAGATACCCTTGGGTGAGCCCCGTAAAGGGATCTACCTTAAAAGATACTATTCCTAGGTCATCTAGCATAGTATCTTTGTAAATATTGTTTATAGCTTGTTGTGTGTCTTATTTTGAAAGTGTGGTTTTTCTTGTGATTTAAGATGTGTTTTTCAAATCCCTACTTATGTATGTCTTATGTCTAATCGACATATGACTATATTTACCATTTTTGCGGACGGTGCTAGTTGCTATACACTGAACCTTGCATCAGCAACTTGGGTATTGTACTCTCCTATGGGTGATCTGGTGAGTTCAGGGGGTGTTTTCTTAGGTCCCTCCACCAACAATCTAGCAGAATATCACGCGGTGATTGGATTGTTGATGTAAGCCCTAGATAGTGATGTAAGGGAGATTAAGGTTTACCTAGACTCTGAACTAGTTGTTCAACAGCTTAACTGGGTCTACACCGTCCGAAATCCTCTATTCCTTCGTACGTTCGGAAGGGTTAGACTCCTAGAGAGGTATTTTGAGAAAGTTACATATCAACACATTCTGAGACATTTGACTGTTGTAGTCGATTCCCTGGCTAATTATGTCTTAGATTGGTATATTGATCATAATTAAAAGTGCATTTGTAAAATAATAACATGCATGTAAATTCATAAGTAGGAAATCATTTCACACATCAAATTTCTTACACACACATATGTAAATAAAAAAATTGTCATATATATATAGCTGTAAGACTGAGATACAAAATTGGTTTGAATCCTCAAGCTTTCAGTGCCCTCAAAGTTCAGGACTGTAACAAGTTCAAAATATACATATATAGGGAAAAATATGAAGCTTCAAAGCTTTCAGTATACATATACAAGAGTGGAAAATTCTATAGACTAGTCATCATCCTAGTGGTGCTTGTGATAGCATATAATGACCTAAGCCACTCTACGTAGTAGCCTGGAAAACCATACAGAGACCCCTGCAGTATGGCATTGGTAACGCCTGGTTAGGTCATCGGTGGTCACATTAGGAATCCCTATAGTCAAACGTTGTAGGTTCTCCTCCAAATATCCAAGCTCCTCGTCTGCCTTGGAGTGATAAGCCACCATATCCCTGGTTCCTGCCCGCCTCTGAATAGGAGACATCCCAAGTGGATGTACTAGTCCAATGCCTGCATAAAACCATTTTCAATTGTCTTAGTACTACAAAATAAAAATGAAATAAACTTGAAAAATTAAAAACATGATGAGTATCGTCTTTCTTACCTCAGTCATCCCACTCCTCCCCCTTGGGAAGTGAGGGCTTTGGTTCATCGCAAGAGTCTTCCCCCTCATAGTCATAGTCCTTGATCATGAGTATTAGGACCCTCAGCTAGCGAAAGAAGGCTGCTCCATAGAAAACCTTGGGTCCTTCACCGCCATGGTGGGCCATAACATAAACCCACCTGAGAATCCTAGGATCCTTATTCTCAAGTCTACTCATAGTCACTTGAGGCCTCATATGGGGCACCCTCTACAAAATGAAAGACACCACCACAGCTCCATAGCCAAACTGTTTAAGTGTCCCCCACTTGCACTTGTTCAATTGGTCCTTTAGACTCACCAACATGCCTTCACACCAATTGAAGACTGTAGGCTCCATGCACTCTAGGGCATACAACATATGTGATTTAGTAGTCAGGTGAGCGGATCTAGTCCTGACCACCTTCCCAATGGTGTACACTGCCGACCTTAGAGAACAATCCACTATCTGTTGGATGCATAATTTCCCAGACTAGGCATGTGTACCCAGTGCACAATATTGGTCATTCAAATCATTCAAGGAGGAATCCCCTCCTCGTGGGCCAGATAAGACTACTGGTCTCCCTCTCCGGAAAAAACCATTCAAGAAGTAAATATCCTCAATGTCTATGGTCAAGGTGTGGATCCTAAGCACAAAGTGTTGCTTCTTAGGATCCCACATTTCTATAATGTACTCCAATAGACGGATGTATGCCTTCATGCCTGGTACCCTAAAATATTTCAATAGCCCACAGTTTTGTAAGGCCTCTATGGTAGCCGGATCACTGACGGCTTGGAAGTATGTTGTCTCATGCTCACGCTCTTTCCAAATAAACATGATGTGAGTTTTTTCTTGCACTTGCAAGACATACAAAACATTTATTAGAAATCACATTATGGGCAAAAGGAAGCATAAAAATGATGATTTTAAATAAAGAGAATGCAAAATTGATTTTTGATGGGAGTAGGGAATTTGTTTACAAAATTTTGGGCCTACGATGCCTTTCTTCTTTGCGGAAAGAGCACCTACGACACATATTCATCCGCATGCACATAGCTCTAGTGGCCGATGCCCTTTTCGGCTATGGACAGAGTGCCTACGCCACACCTATCCCAGCATGACAGAGCGTCATCATGCTCATGACCCAAAAAAGAAGGGGCTATCACGGCCTGCATTTTGAACCCCCAAAACGCCTATGACCCTCATCAATTTGGTCAAAAATCACCTTTCCACTAAATCAAAACCTTCTATCTTTGTTTAAAACTAATAAAAATTACTATGGGCTTGAAAAAGAATGGTTAAGAATTTACCTCTTCCAAGCAAAATTGAGAAGCAATAGGAGAAATCACTTGCAATCACCGGTGGAATCTCTCCTTCTTTCACTCCAACTCTCAACTTTCCAAGTGGTAGAGTAACAATGGTAAATGTTTTTACTATTCCTCTCTATTTATAGTAATTTTGGAAACTTTTATTATTTCATTGTAATTCAATTACTTTTGAAATCCAAAATTATTTTATAAAAGTAGGTTTTATCACTTGTTTTAATATAGTTCTAATAGAGTTGGCTTTTTATTGTCTTTTTGAGCTTTCAGGTCAAATTTTGGTTCATGAATATGAAACAAGCTCTTTTAGTATTTTTCAAGCTTAGAGTGAAAATGAAAAAGTACTGAGTGTTTTTGTACACTTTTCACATGCTAGTTAAACCACCAGTCAAAGAGTGTTAAGCCTACTTTTTCTCTTTTTCAAACTCGTTAAAAATGGATTATGAAAAACCTACTACGGAGTTATACTTGAGCTCTTTTTAGTCTCCCTAAAAACACAAAAAGAATTCCAAGTGAGCTTGTTACGTTCATGCTTTTAAAAGTATCAGAACGGTCGACTAGTCGGTAGTAGTTTATCAGTTTTTCAGACTGATTAGGCCTATTTACAAAAAAGGAAACCTCCTAGAGTCTCCTTATGTCTTTGTTCAGACTCTCTAAACATGAATGATATTGATTTCACTTTCATTGGACTCATAAAATCAAATGATGGAAGACCCTATCTGGGAACGAACCCCTGCTTTCTCGGGTTCGTAAAACATGTGAGAATGGACTCATCGCTTGATGAGCTCAACGAGTGTTTGTTACCCTATTTTTACTCATAAAAATGAAAAGAGGCACTCATCTTTCAATATGGGGAAATTAAAGGAAAGGGGAATGTTTTTCATTTGTATTTATGGCAGTCTATAGTCCACCTTTGAACATGGCACCTATTTGCATTTGCATATCTGAACAGCTGGGTATTCAGCTTATATCCAAGTTGATCCACTTTCGTGAGTCACCTAACTCCTTTGAGTCATTTCAATGAATGATCTGACATATTCCTTTCATTACACCTGGTTCTAGTCTCGTCAAGTCAATGCTACCAAGTCACTTGTCTTGCCGCAAATTGTTCAAAGGATGTCTCTTCTGAAAAATAACTCATCAATAACATTACCTATCCATAAAGTCAGTCGTGTCTGAGTCAGTTTCATCACTTCAAATAAAAAAAAATTCCTTGTTTCATTTCACTGATGGGGGAATCATCATGGCCCTCCTGTGATGAGTCTATTCGTATCGAATTCATCTCATCATCTAGGAATTGGACTTAGAAACCTATTCAAGTACCTTGAAGCCTGCATGCCTCAATGGCAAGTTTCCTCGCTTTCGACAGTAGGTTTTCATGAATGACCTCTGATTGAAAGATTATATCAATTTTTTGACTTCAAAGCATCTATTCACACTTGGGAGAATGTACTGAAATACCTTGGGGATCACTGACATTAATGATTATTTCCCTCATACTTGTTAACGATTTTCATCAATGACTTGTAATCAAGTGGTTTCTGCCATTTTAGACGTCAATACATCTATTCACATGGTTAGAATCGTATTAGTTGGGGATTGGAATGAAGACCCTGAGTGGTTAGGCTTCACCATTATAGTTTCCTATACTCAAGTTACATTTGAAGATCAGTTATAGTCCTAACATTGATCCACATTGTATGTTTTGGTGGATGTGTTCAGTATTTGAGGTCAGATAACATGGATCTACTTTGTATGTTCCATATCCATGTTCTACCTCCTATATCATTTGTTCATAAATCTACAGTGTATTATTGGTAGCCATGACATGGTCATCATCATGGATCTGTAGTCTATTGGTCCACATCCATGATTGAGTTGGGTAGAGTCAATTATTTGTCCTATGCCATTTATGAGCTCATCTCTCATTTCCTCTATACCAGATGGATATCTTGAAAACTATTTCACCCATCACTTCCTTCTAGATTCATACTTTGGGGGGCATTCTGTTGCACCTGGAAAATCAACCATAGCCTATTTTACTTTCAGAAAGCTAGAACTGAGATGCCTTGGTTAGATTTTTTCCACATTTTGGGAGGTTAGCGCTTTTCTCCAGTTTTGACAAAGCACCAATGGTGTTGTCTAGATTGGAGCAAGGAGCATTGATCCCTCTTTTCTTTGACAAAAAATTAGGTCGGCGCCTTTAGCCCTTCTGCTAGGTGCGTCGATAGACCAAAAAGGAGAAAAAAGAAGGTTTTGGAAGTTTCCTTATGAAAGCCTCTATGGATTCAGTTCCTAGTTTCTTGGGAGAGGTGGCATTCGCTTCCCTCACCTGTTTGGATCACATCTTATCCATTCCCCAATCTAATCTCATGTATTTTGGCCTATAAATGAAGCCTTCATGATGTGAGTGAAGGAGGCCAAAGAAAGTACCATTATGTTGTTGTATTGAAGTCTGAGATAGAGGCAAGATAGAGTTGGCTTGCATGTGGAGAGATTCTCATAGTTGTGGAGGATTGTAGATTTCTTGTAGAGGATAAAGCCATCAACATCAAGGCTTGGTTTTACTTTGCTTGTTTCATCATTAATACAAAAGTGTTCCCCTTTCCTATATTTGATGTGTTATTAATTTCAGTTGAATATTATCAGATTGCTTGATCATTGATATAGGTAATTGGTTTATCATGATACTCTCAATTTGTGTTTTTGTCTCTTGGTCTATTTTACAGGTGTTAAACATTGTAAGGGATTTTTGGAACAAGGACAAAGAGACTTAGGTCTGAGGTATGGTTTTTATTTCATGTTGTTCAAATTGATTACTTAAGGAAAGGATATACTGATGTGCTCTTTTGTTCTACACTTGTGCTTTGTAGGGTAGAGGAACAAACAATGTCGGCATCGATTGCATAATTCCTGATAACAGCCAGAGCCTAGAAATGGGCTCTATCTTAAAAAGTACTATACGTAATTCTTAATCGAGGCTGATACTTTGTATATTATTTTACAGTTGCATAGTTTAGTTTGGTCTTCTTGTGGTGATCAGGTTTGTTGTATTGCTTCCATTTGTTATGGGAGATGTCAACAGTGTCTTTAGTATATGTAGGATTCACTGACGGTGCCAGCCTCCACACCTAGAACTCAGCTTCGACTACTTGGGTGATCTATACGCCTACGAGTCAAGTTTTGTCTTCAGGAGGTGTATGTGTCTGGCCTTCATCGAACAATATTGTTGACTATAGTTTCATGATTGAATTATTACGTGATGCCATCTCTCATGGTAGTCTATCTCAAAAGGTACATCTTGACTCACAGTTAGTGGTCTTACAGTTAAATGGTGTGTATCGTATTAGAGATCCGACTTTATTACAAAGATTCTTGTGAGTAAGGTTGTTAGAATGGCAATTTGAAAACATTACATACATTCACATTCTGAGGAACTACAATAATGTTGTTGATTCATATGCAAGTTACATATTAGACTGATATTTGATACACAGACAATGAAGCATTCACATCACATTCACACATGTAAATATAAATAATCGATCATCATAAGTCTTTTTCATTCAAAATATAGTCCAAAAAGTGGTTTCATAATACATAATGTCATGATACAAAATTAGGGATTTCAAGCCACCAAAATATACTACACAGTCGATACAAAAAGTGCAAAATACCCATTAATATTTTCATACCAATCCCTACTTAGTATTAAACCATAGGCTTCATCGATGTCGACTACCATGATATCTATGTACTGACAGACTCTTTCATCTGCTGCTAATCGAATCAATACATTTTTCGACTCACCTGCCTCTTTAACTGCAATTCTATCCAACTGAATAATTTGACTGGAAGAAGGGGTAGGTTTCCCATTTATCTTTTTACAAACTGACAAGGGCATGACATTCAAAGATGCTCCAGAATCAACCAGACAATTGTGACCATTCAAATTAAAAATTTCAAAGTTCAGCAGGAATGGCTTAGTTCGAGACTTAGACTTTCCTCCAATGTTGGCTTCATTTATCTCTTTGTCTAATGGGACATTGTCTTGAGTTTTTTCAGGTTGGGGATCCAAGGATTACAAAATTTTATTCTTTTGTTGCGGTAAATTACACATTTCAAATA
This sequence comes from Pseudotsuga menziesii, assembly GCA_001517045.1. NCBI lineage: Eukaryota > Viridiplantae > Streptophyta > Pinopsida > Pinales > Pinaceae > Pseudotsuga > Pseudotsuga menziesii. The sequence continues at coordinate 222,249 of LPNX011067621.1, forward strand.
ACAAAACACTTTCCTTGGTTTTTTTAATATCTTCTACTATATCATATTCCATGTTTGGTTCCACTGAGCTTTTCTTATTATTATTGTTTGAATTATTCTCCACAACTTTTGTTGCTTTACTAATTGTTTGAGCTTTCTGCTTTGCTATGACCTTTTCAGGTATGAGTGGGTTTTGATTCTTACTCGCAAGATTTTTCATACTTTCGTGGAACCTCTTGATCTTAGGCAATAGAGCCTCATATATTATTGGTCCCTAACTTTTTGTTGTGATATTGATTGCTGAAAGTTGTATTTCTTCAGTGTATTCTTCTTCTTCTAGCCCTAGTGTGATAATACAGTCCCACAAAACCATAGTAGTTTCTTCTAAAGTTGTTTATGTTTCAATTTCCTTTTCTTACTTAACTTCAAGTTCTATTAGTTGAACATCTAATAGTTGATTCACTACTAAGTTCATTGAATTAATCCACTAAGGGAATCTTTTCTCAGAGTGGGGTTGTTGGTGAAAAGTACAAAAATTATCCATACCAACTTCAGTGAGATTCAGCACAGAAGAATTGTCGGTGGGTGGTTGGGGTGGAATATTTTATTCTTTCTTCTTGAAAAATTGCCTAAATGGTTTTCTAGAAGAACCTGCTTCTTTATCCTTCTCTAAATCAACAATCTTGTTTGAGATTTTTTGTACCATTTTAACCACATTATCCAATTCATTTAAACATTCCTCTTTGGGTTTAGTCAGCAACAAAGGCTTCTTATTAAAAGTTTTTGTATCTGAGTCTGTGAACTGCTTATTTATACTTTCAAGCTCTTCTTCAACCTTCTTAGCTTCTTCATAGGTTTCCAACAATGAAGGTTTCATCGACCATTTTACAAACATTTCTATCTCAGGTGATAGTTTCGAAGAATAATATTCTATTAATGTCTCTTCAATGGGAAAAATGACAGCACTGAAATTATTCAAATGGTGAGTGAACCTATGATTAAAATCAAGCACTTTCTCTTTTTTCTCCATCTTTAGAGCAAGTAAGTCTTTCATTAAAGTATATGTGGTCCTTCGGCATCCAAACTTACTTTTAAACAGTCTTTCAAATGTATTCCAGTTTGTGATTGAATTCGCATGCAGGCCAAAATACCACGACGCTTCTTTTCCTTTAAGGGTATGTGGAAAAATTCTGCATACTACATCTTCATGTTCTACTGCTGATAAAACTTCAAGGGCTAAGAAAAAACTTTTTAAATGATCATCCACATCAATTCCTTCTGTTGGGTCAAACATAGGTAATGACTTCTCATGATGGGAAGGTAAATTGTGTAACAGAACAGCTAAGTTAAGAGGGGTTCTATCCCTCCAAGCTGGTGGTGGAGGTGGATGATTGGCATTTGGATTTATAGGTGCATTTCCTGCCATGTTTCCAGCCATGATTTGAGGTGGATATTGGGTTGGAGACTGAACAGGGGTTCGAAAAGGTGAACAAGGTGGGGAATTAGGCCCCAACTAGTCAAGAGGCTGAACAATTTCCTGTAAGTTTAAATCTACTGGCTCTTCAAAATCTCCTACTAACACTAAATCTTGTATGAAAGGGCACTCTTTTTTGCGAGCTTGCATTCTAGGTAAATCAGGGATATTTGGCAATCCTCCAATATTTTTTGCATACGAACTTGTGATTCTTCTTAAATCGTTAACTACTTCGAGAGAGACAGAATAAAGGTGCTCTGGAACTTCTAACTCGGGATTGTCTCTTCCTCTAGAACTGGAGTCTTTGGGAAAACTAGTTTCAAAACTATCACCAGTGGAATATTCTTGACAAAACGGATTTCCTCGGCCAACCTTGCACTAGCGGCCCTCCTTCTAGAGCCAAAAACTGTTGATTCCTGGAAAAATACCAGGTATCGATAGTAGGGGTTCTCCCCAATAACCATTCCCAAATAGTTCGTTTATTGTTTGGTGTGGGGAACCCATCTGGTTTGCGGTCTGACAACCGTAGAGTTAAAATGTGTTTTTTAAATCTCTTTTATCGGTTGCGGTCTGATCCACCGTTTGTAAATTTTGTCTTGTTTGTATGAAATATAGGTGCCTATATAAAATGCAAATAACAAAACAACTAATATAAATCTACTCTAGCCTATCCCTAGGGAGCAAGATTGATATTAAATAATAATAAAATTAATGATGTACTGTCTTGTTTGCATAAAGAACTTTACAGATAGCTGAGAAATCCAAGATACATACATATAGCATAAATTTAACACAGAGATAGCTCAGTGATATTAAAACATTCATCATTCATTATTGCATAAGGTTCATCACATAACATAAAATCAGTCATAACTCAGAAGTAGTTCAGAGGGTTAGGAACGATCTCACAGATTATGTAATGCTAAACAAGAAATAGTTCTCCATTCAGCTTCACACAACATACTTTGAGACTTATGCAATACTCTCTCCAACAAAATTCCATCTTCTTTATTATAATAGGAAATAGTTCTTCTTACAACAAGCTTCAATAGCTATGCTAGTGAAAAATCCCCTTCTTTCATCTACTTTACCCCTGCTTATACAAATTACAAAATGACTCTTGAGTTGCCCCAACCTTTTAGGCTTCCTCGACTCCTCCTTTACAAAATTTTGACTTTTAGTGTATTTAATAGAAAAGGAATAAATACAAAATATTACATAATCCTCAGTTTGTGAATAAGACAAATTTAAGTGGGCCTAGTTGATGTCTTGATGAAAATGCTCCATGCTTGGGATTCTTCACTGATGACCCGATATTCGATTGGCTCCAGCACACGCACTGCCACTTCATGCTTTGACAGCTGGGACTCGATTTCTTTCACTTTGGGTGCATTCTGACTAAGTAGTTCCTCCAACAGGCGCTTGTGGATTGAAGATTGTATAATCCAAATTTCAATAGCATCTTCACTAACACCCTCAAGCTTAGATATGCTTTCTTCTCCTTTTAACAGCCTCTCTTGTAAGTTCTTCAAATTTTCCTCTCTGACTGGGAAATATTGGTCTTGGGATCCTGTTAAAATCATGCACTGGTTGTGAACAAAACATGTGCCTTTGTAGAATTCAGTGCATTTTTCAATAGTTCTATCGATAGTTGTGCTTAATCTGACTATTGCTTTACACCCAAAATTCAATATGGCCACTTCCATATTCAGACTCCTTGTAATATTATGAGGCATATTTGCTGGAAAGGTTGTGTTGGCTCCTATCCATACTATCTGATTTTTCACAAGTTCAACCACCTCTGATAACCTCTTCCGAAATTCTGATGAGCTGAGTGCTAGCTCTTTTAACCTAGCCTCACTTTGTTTAATTGTGTACATCTCCCCTGCTAGTCTCAATGAAATCTGATTTATTGCCTTTTGTAGCACCGAGGCTTGATTCCGGAAAGGGATGATATCTATCTGCTTCTGCTTTGCTGCCTGGAGTTTCTCTTTTAGCAAATTGTTCTGAGCTTCTAGCTCTTCCACCTTTCTATTTTTTCCATCTCCTTTCTATTCTAATTTAGAAACCTAGTTCTTGAGATCCTTCTTTTTTCCTTCAATGATATTTACTGATAATACTAGGGAATCCTTATTGTATTGCAAACTTTGGCATGCCTCTCTTAATTTATCTAGCTAACTAAGACTATCTTCATGCTTCCTTTTCAAGCTTTGTCCTTCACCTCTTTCTTTCTTTAAAGTCTCCTTCATTTGAAATACCTTCTTCTTATATTATTCCAAATTGTCCACTATTATATCCACATTATCTACATTTGCAAGGGCTGAGGCTACACCTGCCCTTGCAAGGATTTTAGGGTCCTTGTTAGTCCCATGGATGAATTTTTTCTCATTTACCATAATTCCTTGTTTCTCCCCAGTTTCCACCCTCTTCTCTATTCTCATGACAATTCTTTTCTTATTTATGTCATAGAAAATTGTATTGAAATCAGCTACCACGTGCTCTTGAGATGGGATGAAAGGAATTATCCCAAACTCTAATGCTGGATCTGGATCTTCTATAGTTGTGCTACTAGATGGGATGGATGACTCTAACGGATCATCATCATGAGACTGTGTTTGCTCAAGAATGGAATGATCTTGTTCCTCATGCTCCTTTTTCTAAAGCTCTTTAGCTGCTTTCTCTGTCTAGTCTCTTTTGTGGTCAACTACTTCCAGTGTTAACCTCTCAGCCTCTTCCTATATTTTATGTGCTTCTTCATCTTGTTTCTTCTGTTGTTCCTCATTTGATAACTGCTGCNAATCTTGTTTCTTCTGTTGTTCCTCATTTGATAACTGCTGCTCTACTTCCCATAATAGCTTGAGGGCATCTTCTTCTCTCTTCTTTCAACTTCCTCTTCTTGATTCTTTTGTTGCTCAGCTGCTTTACTACTGCTACCCTTTCCACCCACAANACTACTACCCTTTCCACCCACAATGGTTATCTTTTGCTTGAATCTTCTTCTTAAAGTCATCATATTGTGGGCACTGTAGAATATTTCCTCTTCTTTGTCCCAATAATTTGTGTACTCAAAATGTACCCCTGCTGCTGCACAATAGTTAGCAACCTTGTCTTCTGAATCATTTCTATGAAAGCTCATTTCCCCAAAGTGGAAATGTTCTAACTCCTTTACAAAATCCGGTGCACTTTTCACCTTAGAGAACTTATAGCTACCTATATAGAATGGGAGTGGTGGGTATACAGCCTTCTTCTGATCAAACAGAAAGTTTCCAATCCCGTCAATATAAAGCTTGATCACCACTTCTCTATGAACAACATAGTCTGTGGTGTATCTTGGTAAAAGAGAAGGGGCCCTAGTTCCGCCAAACATCTTTAGGTATAGACCTTCTTCTATTAGGTAATAGTGATCGTTATCTTCTACAGCCTTCAATGCTTCCTCAAACATGAAGTTACATTCAGTAAGAAAGATTAACCTGTACAGTGGCATTATGAAATCTCACAGATACTCTTATAATGGATGAAGTATTTGTGTGCCCAAAACAACTGGTATGCAGAATAAACAAGAGTTTTGGTATTATCCCACTAACAATTTAGAGCTGGGAACTACTGTTTACACAAAATGAAATCAATCAGAAAATAGCTCATATAGAACTCTGACTTGTTTTGTGAGACACCTCCAAGCATTGTGCGTATTACATGAGTACAAGATTTTGGATATTATATCATCCCAGTTGAAAATGGTTCCTTGGGTGGCCATGAAATAAATCATTGACACGGAGCTCATCTTGTAATATTTTCCATTTGCTCGGTCAAAAATCTTGTTCAACATTAAAGCTAAAATCCTATAGGGGGTGTGTAGGTTCGCAGTTTCATATTCCCTAGTAGGCCTCGTACGAAACTACTTCCCGGGGACCATCATTCTGCAGACATTGTCAAGAATATCAAGGTCAAGCTCTTTTAACCAGTTTTCTATCAGATAAATCTAAGGAACGGGCAGCTTGCAAGCTTGAGCTACATAAGCTGGGCTATAAGCAGCAAAACCTTGTCCATCCACATTTGAAAAAATCATCTTGGTTACGTCTACCTTTGGGAGGATCCAGCCTATTACTTCTGCACATGGAAAGAGTTTCGGTTACATGGAAGCCTTCATAATAGCTTACCTTTTTATGTTTGCATATATTTCCAAATCCTCTAATCCCGCATCTAGGGCACTCCGGTCATTGATCATTTGATAGATCTACCCCCATCTGTACTATGGTTCACTGTCGATAGTATCCTTCATCATTTGATAGATCTACCCCCATCTGTACTCTGGTTCACTACCAGTAGTAGCCTTGGTATCTTCGTATATGATTTCTACTCATGTTATAACCTCCAATTTTGGATCATCCTCCATGGCTTACACCTTCTTATTCCCTTTCCGAGGCATATTGTTATATAGATGACATGGATGTTTAAACCATAAAACAATATGTTAGATTCAATTCATTTCATTTCAAAGGCATATAACTATGACTGATAAATTTGATGTTGTATATGATCCAAAATTGGAGGTTATAACATGAGTAGAAATCATATACGAAGATACCAAGGCTACTACTGGTAGTGAACCAGAGTACATGGCTTACACCTTCTTATTCCCTTTCCGAGGCATATTGTTATATAGATGACATGGATGTTTAAACCATAAAACAATATGTTAGATTCAATTCATTTCATTTCAAAGGCATATAACTATGACTGATAAATTTGATGTTGTATATGACCAAAAAATGAAAAACCAAGTTTTAACCAGAAACTTTACCAAATCATCATGATACATCTTAGCAAGTCTTGTATTCCCTCCCTAAACTATGCAATACTATATTTAAAATTTAAACAACAAGTTTAAGACTTTTCAAGAGAAAGACTAGACAGGGTTCGCAGGCAAGAGAGCTCTGTTTCAGGGCACTAAGGGTTTTCTCGTGGCGATACACATCCAAAGATAGAGTAACCCTAACACCCTCGAGGTAAAAAGGAAAAACATGAATAACGTGAAGAAAACCCAAATGGATAGTTAGGACTTTCACTTCATACTGAAAACCTCCTCTCGCGCCTTGAAAAAAAAATAATGGTGATCCACGAAAACTAATACTCTGACATGGCCAATGGCCGTAATCCCCCCACCCTCGCATTGGTGAAATGAAGGAGTGGTGAAGACGATGAAATGCTCGTCTTCCCATAGTCCTCCTACTGCAAAATACCATCAGAGAAACTCTCATGGCGCGAGCTGGGAAAAAAATGGCTTGGGGCAGGTAGTAAAAACCCACGGCCCTGGCTAACCAGAAGCGGAAAAAGAAAGGCTTCATCATTCTAGGTGAAAATAAAAAAACTTTGACCTTGTAGTCTTAATACTCTCCGTGAATATGGGAAAAACCTAACCCTACCAATTTATCACAATAATCCCACCAAGTATCAAAACAAGAAAAAGGGTTGAGATCCTACCTGGCTACTAAATGAGCTGGAATAGGTGTGGTCACAGCTGACTAGATCCGCTCAAAAACCGACAACTCTGCACAAGGAAAAGTAGATTCAAACAGTGAATAATAACCGTAATGTGCCTCCTTAAAGGCTTAAAAATACTTAACAAAACAAGAATCATCAAGTAATAAATGAGCCTCAGGTGGACAACCCCATTGACGCCAAAAGGAAAAGCGTCACAAAATATCTTGAGAGGGAAAATGGTGGCTTTGGGCGGAAAAAAGGAAAGGATATGATATCATTAAGTGGCTACATACTTAACCTTTCAGGATGGGGTAATGGTTTAAAAAGATCCATCAGTAAAGTAACAAACTAACCATCCGCACTGGCATCGGAAGACTCTTCAGAAAGATTATTGGTTGCACATCCGATTGCACATCCGAGGTGTCAGCAAAGGATTCATCAACAAACCCTTCGGAAGACTCAGGTAAAAACAATCGAAACGGCGAGCAGGTAAAAATAAAAACTCTTCCGAGGAAATAAGAAACTAAAACAACAAGTCATTCTGGTGCGTCAGAAAGACTGTTGATAGCCAACCGGAAAGCATCGAAAAATGTTCTCTGATATCATCGATACCATAGACAAAATTTCATCCAACGAATCGGCCAACTCTTGTTAGTCTTCCGGAAAGCGCGAGAAACAATCGTTCGGTGAGCCTTCAAATAACTCTTCCACTACGTCGGATAAACTCCATGAATTCATCCGATGCATTGGGTGGAAAAAGAGTTTTGTTTTTAACAAAACAGCTTGCAAAAAACTAAGTTATAAAGAAAATCCTGAAAGATCAAGGTATACCTTTTGAGGCTTTAAAAACTATAACTTCAAAGAAAAATGGGGGGGGGGGCCTAAAACATAAAAAAAATTGGGATGGTGGTTGCAGCAGCAACACAATACCGGAGAATCAATCCACAAGAATCAACAGTGCAGAAAACTTGAGTGGTGGAATTGGTGAAAATATGGAAATTGCGACCCCGCATCACGCATCCCTCATGTGGAAAGGAGAGTTGCGGAAGGAGATTTGTAGAAATATATATTGTGAAGCCGCATCTCGTATCCCGCATGTGGAAAGGAGAGTTGTGGAAGGAGATTTGCAAAAATCGAGATTGTGAAGCCGCATCCCACAAGTTGAGGAAAGGAAGTTGTGGAAAGGAAATTCAACCTGTTAACAGAAGTCTTGGAGAGATTTGATCATTCAAGCCATCACCAATCTGGTAATCTAAGGCCCATAACATAATTTAAGAATGCATTGAAAGAAAACATACATAGATGCATACAATTACAATTATACAATGGAAGCAATTCATCAATTCAACACAGTAGGCATGTTCATCATATTTCATTAAGCAAATACAATTGCAGAGATTAACATAGACAAAAATACTTATCTTGAAAGAAGTTTGCCCCACAACCAGCTACGTCGCCGCAATGTTCCACCCATCCATAGGCCAGTGTGATCATCAATCTCTCAGCAGCACTGCCACCCTCGAGTTGGGCATGATTCCCACAATGAATAAGGAACACTAGTAGGCTCACATATAGCCAAGGATACAACAAAACTCAGCCAAGCCAACACAGTTGGGTTTATCAGGATGCAAATAAGAAAGCCAATATAATGTTGGGTTTATCAGGCTAATCAACCAAGTCAGTTAACAGTTGGGTTTATCAGGCTACTCAACCAAGCCAACTAACAAATGGGTTTATCAGGATGCAAAGGAGTTGGGATTCTTGAACTGCTAAGTTAGTGAGCTAAACCACAGAGCTATGGACACCTGCACCAGATCTGGGTTGGATTATAAAACATCTACACATCCAACACAAGGAAGCATCCCCTGCTCTGCTACATAGTCCCTCGGGCTATGCCTTCCCTTCCAGTGTTCTTTAGGGTGTGCAAAGAATAAAACCAGCCCCTCTATATCTATTTGTGAGGTTCCTTCCTACACTAGGTTTATCAAGCTAGTTCAGACTCAATTTCCACTCCAAACCAGTTCAAACCAAGGAAAAATATGCACACACAACAAACCACAATGTCAACACAGCAAAACAGGCTTCCACTCACCCTGTGATAGAGGAGACCATTACACAACAATACTGAAGAAACCACAAATGACCACTCTTTCTCATAAAATCGAGTGATCTCCACTACTCATTCGTTCAACAAACAAAGGAGACCCCGAACCTTTGTGTGACTGAGGATGGTAACAATAGGAAAACAACCCAAAATAGAACACGGTTCTGCATGTAGGATGAATGCACAACATGCATGAACAAAATGTAATAGAGAATGATCAGAATGGACCACAATGTTTTGGTCATAGCCAGATGATGGACTAGGCATTCACAATGAGGAAAAAACTGAAAAATGTTAAGGATAAAAACTCCGGAAGGTTTGGCTACGTGAGGAAGCAAAAGAAAAACTCATGGGTGAATGAAGGATGGATGATCAAAATGTCCCCTGCTCCACAAAACGCGAGGGAATATGAAAATGTGAATGCATGATGAAATGGGCATACGTTTTTGGGTGTTTTCTTTTAACACATGGCTTTTCCCCAATGGCTCAAGGTTAAATATCCCACCCCCTTATCCTTACGAAATCATGCCCTCGTCTCATTATTTGTTGCATTGACATAGCTGGTTGTGGGTTTTTAATTAAATTGCATATTTATATGATGTCCAAAATTATAATGTGTCGACTAGCACAAAATACCATCGGCATCGATTTTAATCGTCGAAACATAAAAATGCTAAATCAATGGTGGGGATTTTGCATTTAGCTCCACACCATGATTAATTACATTATTTACATCATATACATTAATGCAAATAGGGTCAAAATCGGGGTGTTACATTCTCCTCCCCCTTCAACAGCATTGTCCTCGATGCTTTATAAAATTGAATCCTCTTCAGGACCGTAGTTCTCACATTGCACCTTTACCTACCCTATGGCTCGGTTCTGAAGCAATGTGACCTTCCTGGCAAGGATGCGCATTGGCTCGATTTGGAATTCTCCCTCTGGTTCCACCTGAATCACATACCAATTTATCAAATGGTTAGGATCATGTACATATCTCTTAATCAAGGAAACATGAAAAACATTATGAGCCCCAGTGCTAGCAAGCAATGCAAGTCTATATGCAACTGGCCCTATTCTTTCAAGCACTTCAAACAACCCATGGTATCTTGGTGACATCTTGGCACAACTTCCAAGCTTCAATGAAATCTTCTTTTCCCTCACTCTGAGGTAAAAATGATCCCCAACACTGAACTCTCTGTTCACCCTATGCTTATCTACATAGCTTTATGTCTGTCCTGGGATGCTTTCAGATTCTGTCTGATCTTTACAACCTCCTACTCCACCTCCTTGAGCAATTCTGGAACAAGAAAAACCCTTTTCACTGGATTATCCCAAGTCACTGGTGTCCTACACCTCCTGCCAAACATAGCTTCATATGGACTCATCCGCAAGAATGCTTCTTGTCCGTTGTTTTTTGAAAATTCTACCAAGTGTAAATAATATTCCCACTTTGTTGGTTTGTCCATCACATACAGGTGAAGCATGTCTTCAAGCACGTGGTTAACTCTCTTTGTCTTCCCATCAGTCTGAGGATGGTAGGAAGTGCTGAAATTCAACTTTGCACCCAAATCTACAAACAATCCCTTCCAAAAATTGGAAGTGAACTTGACATCTATGTCAAAGACTATTGCCTTAGGAAATCCATGCAATTTGAAAATATCCTTCATGAAGATATTTGCAATGTCATCGGTCTTATGCATAGACTTAACTTATATAAAATGTGTTTCCTTTGTCAACTTGTCCACCACAACCATGATGGAATCATGTTGTCTCCAAGTCATTGGAAATTCTGTAATAAAATCCATGGAAATAACTTCCCATTTCCATTCTAGAACTGGCAAAGGCTGCAACAAACCCGTTTGGTGTTGATGCTCAACCTTCACCTGCTGACATTTCATGCACCTTGAAATATATTCAGCCATGTCCTTTTTCATTCCTGGCCAAAAGTACTACTTTCTAGCTGTAGCAATTGTCTTCTGATAGCCTGGGTTCCCAGAATATGGAGCTTGGTGGATCTCATCCATAACAACCCTCCTCAAATCTGCTACATTTGGAATATAAATTATGTTCTTATAAGTAAGGAGTCCATGTTCTTCTAATTTATATCCCTCATATTTCTTTTTAAGGCTTTGTTGCTACAACTTGTCCTTGACCTAAGCATACAATTCATCTTCAGCAACATGATTAACAATCTATTGCCTCAACTCCGATTGGAAAATACTAATGGATGCCACATGCATTTCTTGCACCTTCCTACTGAGTGCATTAGCTACCTTATTCTCTTTTCCCTTTATGTGCTTGATTTCAAATCAAACTCACATAAAAACTCCAACCATCTAGCTTTCCTACCATTTAGAGTAATTTGATCAAACAAATACTTCAAACCACAATGGTATGTCCTTAGCTCAAATATTTTTCCCATCAAGTAATTCCTCCACATATTGAGAGCATGTACTATGGCTGTAAGTTCCAGATCATGAGTGGCATAGTTCTTCTCAGTTTCCTTCAAATTTCCTGACTCATAACATATTACGTGGTTGTATTGCATAAGAAATCCTCCAAGTCCTTGACTGCATGCATCAGTACACACCACAAAATATTTCTCTAGGTCTTCAACTTTCAAGACCGGTGCACTTGTGAGAAGATTCTTCAGCTGCTGGAAGCTTTCTTCACACCTCAATGTCCATTCAAACTTTATCCCCTTCCTTTGCAAAGAAGTATTGGCATGTGCAACCTTGGAGAATCCTTCAATGAATCTCCTGTAGTATCCTGCAAGCCTCATAAAATATCTTACATCTATCACATTTCTTGGAGTAGGCCAATTCATAATGGCTTCAATCTTGTCAGGGTCCACAGATATACCCTCTTCTGAGATAATGTGACCCAAATACTGAATTCTACCTTTATAAAAGTCACACTTGCTCAACTTTGCATATAACTGATTCTCCCTGAGCAATTGTAATGTCAATCTCAGATTCTCTTCATGCTCTTCCTCATTCTTAGAATAAATAAGAATGTCATCAAGGAAAACAAGAACAAACTTATCCAAATACCTGCTGAGGACACTATTCATAAGATGCATAAATGTAGCTGGTGCATTTGTGAGACCAAATGCTACCACTACAAACTCATAATATCCATATCTTATTCTGAAGGCTGTCTTATGAATTTCTTCATCCTTTATTATCACCTGATGGTAACCATACCTCAAGTCTATCTTGGAAAATACCTTTGCTCCTGTCATTTGATCAAAGAGGTCATCAATTCTAGGAAAAGGATATTTTTTCTTCAAAGTAAATTTGTTCAGTTGTCTGTAATCAATACACAATCTGAGTGTACCATATTTCTTCTTCACAAACAGAACTAGTGCTCCCCAAGGAGACACACTCGGCCTGATATACTTCTTCTCCAACAACTCTTGTAACTGCATCTTCAGCTCTAGAATTTCCGATGTACTCATTCTGTAGGGTGTCTTGGACACTGGTGCTGCTCCTGGCACAAGCTCAATTGTGAAATCAATGTCTCTCTTTGGAGAATCCCTAGAATCTCATCAGGAAAAACATCCCTAAATTCTTGCAACACATGAAATTCCTCCAACCTAGGAGTTTCATTCTCTGTTGCCTCCACAATATGAGCTACATACAACTGGCAACCCTTCCTACAAAACTTCTTCAACTACATTGCTTAAATCTACCTCATAAGTATCACCTTTGGAATGCCTCTTTCAACTATTGGGTTCCCTTCTTCATCCATGCATTCAAAAGTCTTATTATAGCAGTTGAGCTTTACCATGTGAGCTTCTAACCAATCCATTCCAATGAGAACATCATAGGAACCAAGTGGTAGAACATTCATATCTACACAAGTGACCAATCCATTCATCACCAATGGGCATTTCTCTACCACTTCACTAACCTTTCTCTTAGTTCCAGTGGCTAGCTGAACTAACCACGATTTTCTATGATTTACTTTCTTAAAAGCACAAATATCCACTACTCGAGGAGCAATTTAACTGTGAGTAGAACCAGGGTCAATCAAAATAGAAATAGATTGCGCAACAATCTTACCTGCAACTTCAACCACAGTTGACTGGTGATCTGCTTGGTGGTCCTCCAATGCTGCATAGATCCCAAGGAAGGCCCTTGCTACTTGACCCACTATTTCTGCCTCTTGAATGTTGTAAGTTGGCCTTACATTCTCATTCTCAAGTGGACAACACCTGCGCATGTGGGGTCCTCCAAATTTGCAACATTGGAGTGGTTCTTTGTTCTGTTGTGGATCTCTTGGATTTTCTCCCACCACTCTAGATGGCTGCTTCCCAACTTGGGATGGCTACTTCTGTTGATTCCTGAAGTTAGAAGGTTTGAAACCTTTATTCCTTTGGTCAAACTTCTCATTCTTCTTGTCCTTCCATGTCTTATGATAATCAGGTTTTCCTTTTCTTTGCTCATATCAATACTTAGCTTTCCTTATCACTTCTTCCAGATTTCTAGGTTCATAAAAATCAATTATGTCTTTCTAAGACTGAGGAAATCCACTCAAGAAATGCTATATTTTTACTTTTTCATCTTTGATGTACCTGACATACCTCAACAGCTCCAAGATCCTGTTTGCATACTCTTCCATGGTTTGCTACCCCAATCTTATCTCATGGAATTCTTTGATCGTGTCATCATAGTACCTGTTAGAGAGGTGCTTCTGCTTGAAATAATTATGGAACTGTTTCCACACAATCTTCCTTTCATTAATATTTTTCACTTGCCTGAAGTGCTCCCACCATATGGATGCTCTTCCAGTCAAATTGAATATGGCTACCCTAGCCTTCATATTTCCCAAGTAATATTGGACTTGGAAATATTTCCTCATCCCAAGAAGCCAAGCTTCAGCTTCTTTACCATTCTTTATCTCACCATTGAAGGTAGGGGGCCTTTCCTTCTTAAATTCATCACATGAACAGTTCTGGTAGCGCCTCTTTCTCTTATTCTCATGATAAGAAGAACTTGAACCACCAATGGATCCTTCATAGTCATATGACCCACTAGGAGATCTCTTTCTTCTTCTAGAAGTGCTCTTACTTCCTTTTGGTTTCACTGTCTGGTCCCCAGAGTTCATCCACCTCTGAATGTCTATCAAAATTTTCAGGATGGCTGCATTCAGTTGATTCTGCTCCTCCAAAGCCTTAAGCAATATTTCATTATCTGCCCTATGACTTTGCATCTCCACTCTTGGGCTTCTCGTGGTGGCTGCAAAATCTGGGGGATAATCTTGAAACCTCCTCCCATTAGACTCTATCTCAACATTTCCAATTTGGACATTTTTCCCCATAGCATCTTCCTCGTATTCATTGGGGTTCTGTGCATCATCACACATGTCGGTTCTCATGGATCAGCCAAACCAACTTTACTGAACTACACTATCTAGAATGTTTCCTTTGAAGGTGACTATAATTCTACAAAATTTGTTAACTGTTCAACTTGGCCCATCAAGGCCCAATGCTACAACCCGCAGCTCAGGTACCACACTGTCATGTCCCCTCCCATTTACTAGAGAGAGAACGTGACCATAAGTGCTCGCTTTGATTGTTGCAGGAGCGTCTAGCTCCAAGTTCATTGAATTATGTATGTATTTTGATGGATTCCCGATTTTTGCAGAGATCTATAGAGGCATGAATTCATCTTGCGTTCATTCTATCCAAGTCTGTAGATAAATTCTCCAACTTCCCAACAACAGAGAAAATGATCCTGTCAGTGATCAATTTGACGATCCATGAAGAAATATCTCGGAGGAGATTGAACAATCAAGAAATATTGTGATGGAAATCGACGGTGACAATCCATTTCACATATAGAAATAGATCAATGGTGGAGAATCAAACTGCAAGAATCAACGGTGCGTAAAAGTTGAGTGGCGGAATCGGGGAAAATATGGAAATTGTGACCCTGCATCCCACATCCCTCATGCAAAAAGGAGAGTTGCAAAAGGAGATTTGCGGAAATAGATATTTTGAATCCGCATCCCACATCCCAAATGTGGAAAGGAGAGTTTCGGAAATCGAGATTGTGAAGCCACATCCCGCATCTCGCATCCCGCAAGTTGGGGAAAGGAAGTTGCGAAAAGGAAATTCAACCTGTTAACAAAAGTCTTGGACATATTTGATCATTCAGTCCATCACCAATCCGAAAATCTAAGCCCCATAATGTAATTTAAGAATGGATTGAAAGAAAACATACAAATATGCATACAATTGCAATTATACAGTGGAAGCAATTCATCAATTCAACACATTAGGCACGTTCATCATATTTCATTAAGCAAATACAATTGCAAAGATTAACATAGACAAAAATACTTATCTTAAAAGAAGTTTGTCCCGCAACCAGCTACGTCCCTGCAATGTTCCACCTAACCATAGGCCAGTGCGCTCATCAATCTCTCAGTAGCACTGCCACCCCCGAGCTGGGCAGGATTCCCATAAGTAATAAGGAACACTAGCAGGCTCACACATATCCAAGGATACAACAAAACTCAGCCAATCCAACATAGTTGGGTTTATCAGGCTGCAAAAAAACAAGCCAATATACTGTTGGGTTTATCAAGTTAATCAACCAAGCCAGCTAACAGTTGGGTTTATCAAGCTACTCATCCAATCCAACTAACAGATGGGTTTATCAGAATGCAAAGGAGTTGGAATGCTTGAACTACTAAGCTATTGAGCTCAACCACAGAGCTATAGACACCTACACTAGATCTGGGTTGGCTTCTATAACATATACACATCCAACACAAGGAAGCATCCCCTTCTCTGCTACATAGTCCCTCAGGCTATTCCTTCCCTTCTAGTGCTCTTCAAGATGTTCAAAGAAGAAAACCAGCCCCTCTAGATCTATTTGTGAGGTTCCTTCCTACACTAGGTTTATCAAGCTAGTTCAGACCCAATTTCCACTCCAAACCAATTTAGAACAAGGAAAAATATGCACACACAACAAACCACAATGTCAACACAGCAAAATAGGCTTCCACTCACCCTGTGATAGAGGAGACCATTGCACCACAATACTGAGGAAACCACAGATGACCACTCTTTCTCATAAAATTGAGTGATCTCCACTACTCATTCATTCACCAAATAAAGGAGACCCCAAACCTTTGTGCGACTGAGGATGGTAACAACAAGCGAACAACCCAAAACAAAACATGGTTCTGCAAGAAAGACAAACGCACAGCGTGCATAAACAGAATGCAATAGAGAATGATCAAAATGGACCACAATGTTTCGGTGAGATCCAAATGATGGATTGGGCATGCACAATGAGGAAAAAACTAAAAAACATGAAGGATAAAAACTCCAGAAGGTTCAGCTACGTGAGGAAGCAAAAGAAAAATTCGTGGGTGAATGAAGATGGATGATCAAAACGACTCCCGCTCCTCAAAATGTGAGGGAAGATGAAAACACAAATGCATGAGGGAATAGGAATATGTTTTTGGGTGTTTTCTTTTGACACATGGCTTTTCCCCAATGGCTCAAGGTTAAACTCCCCCCCCCCCTTATCCTTAGTAAATCATGCCCCCATCTCATTATTTGTTGCATTGGCATAGCTGGTTGCAGGTTTTTAATTAAATTGCATATTTATATGATGTCCAAAATTATAATGTGTCGTCTAGCACAAAATACCAGCGGCATTCATTTTAATCATCGAAACATAAAAATGCTAAATCAATGATGGGGATTTTTCATTTAGCTCCACACCATGATTAAGTACAATATTTACATCATATACATTAATGCAAACAGGGTCAAAACTTGTTGTCAGGAATATTGCACCTTCCCTGAATGTTGTAAACACCTAGAATAATGCTTTGATTACGAACTTGTGTACCTACAAAACATGTCAAACAAACAAGAACATCAAAGCTACCATAACATTATTCACACATCCATACTAGTGACTAAGGAATCCGGTAACATATACATGTGAGATCAGTATAACAGATATGTTGGATGAAAATCATCTTTGCATTAAGAAATGAATGAATAAGCCTACAACCATTTCCTTAGTGTTGACAAACTCCTCCACAAGACAAACACCTCATCCCCGATAGCTCCCACTTGCTCTCTTGTGCTCTCCAATGGATTGGACTAGATATTCAATTCAACAACATAACATTACCATTCAGTTCTCTCCCTCAAGTATGGATATGAGCTTGTATTTATAAGGTTCAATGGATAGGGATAGTTGAGAGAAATGTGGGTGAGGTGGCTATAAGATCCTACCAAGAGGGATCTCGACTCCAACCAACCCAAATTGATAGGGATAAGGGAGGATACGAGGCTCAAGTTCTAGAAGCCTCAAGAATATTCTCTTTTTCCATTTTTACCAAGGGTACCACTTTTCTTCCCTTATGACAGAGCATTTAGGTGAGAACCACTCCAATAACACAGCATATACACGGTGGAACTGTGTTTCTATAATAGGACTCAGGCGGTGCTGAACAAGGTATAGCTCATCAGCTAAAGGGAAAGCGCGGTGCTAAGTTTTTTCATGTAGAATTGATATCCAGAGAAAATTTCCACTCCAAGTTTGGGATTTAGGGAAAACATAGGGGTTAAGGATCTCATCACATGTTGGTGACAGGATTTGGGTATAATAGAATGCCCCCCAAAGCATGAGGCTTAGATGGATACGATAAGCGAGAGCTTTGAGAGAACAAGTCGTCACTTTGAGGTGAGAGTCATCTCAGTCGGAGAGTGTTGTAGAGTAGGCATCTGCAATACATCAATACTCTTGACTCATAGAAAAATGTAACCAACTCATGGCTGCAGACCAATACAAGGCAAATCCATGAGAGGAATAAACAACCATGGCTACTAGAATACAACGTAGATCCATGTGATAGAGGACTCAAAATTGGACATAGCTATCAGATATACAACGTAGATCTATGTCATACAGACGCAAATTTGAGCATAGCCACGACCATACAAATGTGGATCCATGCTTGATATACAAAACTCCATCGCAACCTGGGGAAAGCAATGAGTGCTAAACAAGTACCCAGGGTCTTCGTCTCATTTTCCACAAAGTATGATTCTATCCATGAGATTACAATGTTCTGAAGTCAAACATGGAAGAAACCACTTGATTACAGGTCAATGATGAGAACAGTTAACAAGTACGAGGGAGATCACCATTGATGTCAATGATTCCCAAGGTACCCTAGTACAATCTACTGAGTGTGAATAGATGTCCTGATGTCAAACACCCAGTCAATTCTATTGATCAAAGGTCAATGATGTGAACCTATGTCAAGAGCGAGAGAATCTATCATGGAGGCATATAGATCTCAAGGTACTAAATTTGTTTCTAAGACTATTTCCCGGATGATGAGTTGATGTCAACAGGAATAGTCTCATCAAAGGAGGGCCATGATGAATCCCACATCGGTGACACAAAACTTGGAACAAAGTTCTAGAATGATGTGAATGAGGTAACCATAAGACTGGCTCAAAAGTACTGATACAAAGACTGTTTTGACTATAGAGGTAAAACTTCTTCAACTTCCCTTTGAACATCGGGCAGCATAACAAAAGACTTGGCAGCATGACTAGACCAGACAAACACACAATGCAATGGTGGACAATGCATTCTTTTGAAAGACTCAAACGAGTGACATGAATCATGAAATTGGATCATCATGGAAATCAACTAAATACCCAATTGACTAAAATGATGTGCAAACAATTGCCATGTTCAAAGGTAACCACAAAACTGCCATTTATTTGCAAAATGATTCCCTTCCCATAATTTCCCCATCATGGTTGCTGAGTGCCTCTTTTCATTTTTACGAGTTCAAAGAGGGTAACAAACACTCATTGTAGATCATCTAAAGACAAGTCCAAACTCATATGTTTTACAAACTTGAGAGAGGAGGGGTTCTTTCCCAAAAGAGGGTCTCTCAATGTTTAATTTAACGAGTCCAATGAAAGTTAACTCAGTATCGTTCATGTTTATAGAGTCTGAACGACCACAGAAGAAGACTCCACAGGGTCCTTTTTCATAAAATAGTTCATCTGAACTAAAAAAATGATAACCTACCATCAGATGAATGACTCTTCAAGTTCTTTAATGAGCGTGAAGAAGACAATATCACTCGACAATCTTTTCATATTTAAGGAGCCCAAAAAGAGTTTAAAGAAGACTCCACTAGGTTTCTTTTCATGATGAGGGATTTTACGAGTCTGAAAAAGAATTAGAAAAGGACTCGGGCCTTTGATGCTATGTTTCGAGAGCATGACCAAATTGTCGCAACAAATTCTCAAAGACTTTTTATGTTTTATGGTAGTGCGAAAAATTCAAAACAAACTCCCAAAACTTTACTGCTATCGTTCTTTATCCTGCAATGACTTGAAAAAAAACTGTTGAAACTCTCCAATAAATGAGATTAAAGGATCATGACTAATATATTTTAAAATCTATGACATGCCAAAACCTAAAATACATATAAAAGTTATCTAAATAGTAAAAAACAAAACATTTTACCATTTACCCATAGTGGAGAGCCTTTGGAGCATTTTCTTGGCTAGATTTTCAGTTGTTGATTTCAAGAGCATCTACAGTCAGATTTCTGCACCGTCAGTTCCAAGTAAAAGCTTAAACCTTACTCTTTCATTTCATGCTCTCATTTTTTATTTTTGGAGGTGTTTTGGGCCTATTGGGAAAACCTTAAAACCATGAACGTGGGCACCACTCTTATCCCTTTTGAGATAAGCGATACCCCGCTAGAACTGCGCCTAAAACACTTTACATAGGCAGTGCCACCACCTATCCTCAATGGGACACAGGCGGTGTTGGCCGTGGGTGAATAAAAATATGTGCGCAAGCCAAACTATCTCAAATTTTGGTGATTTGAATGATTGATGATGTTTCTAATTGGCCTTGTGATGGTTTTTGATAGGTTCTCATTGATAAAAAATGGTCATTTGGAAAGAGAGCCAACATGACAATGATGATGCATTTGCCGAACGAAACATGGGTTGTATAGTCACTTTTGTGGAAATTGAACCCAGGTGTTAGAACAATTACACTCACAACAATTGCCAATTACACATGCAAATTACTCACAAAAGAGACTGAATATGGAGCTGAACACTAATCTGTATTGAATAAGTGTACAATAGCCAACCCTGTGAAGTCATAGGCTGCCATAATAAAAAATTACATGAGAGATTCGAATGCATGAAGATGCCATTCGAATTTAGTCAAAAGCGGGCTTACTAAATCTAAGCAAATCCCCCATAGGTGCATAAAGCACTTTCCAAATATGTCTAAGAGCTCACGAATTGGAAAAATCAATTAGGCAAGCTAATAGGCGGTGGAAGGAAAACTCATACATGCTTTTGATAGGAGAAAAGAGTGGAGGATCTTGAGGACAAAAAACAAGTTAACTTCACCTAGTCAAACTTTCCCAACTGCCTTAAAACTCAGAAAAAGAAGGCAATAAAGCAGAAAAAGCAGACATGCGCTAGGGAGGCCAGGAATAAAGTAGATTTGATTCCAAGAGGTTTCCCAAGCCCTCCATGACTCAAATTTAGCAAGTTTGACCACTATGGATGTGTGGAGGACAACTTGCATAAGGTGGAATATGGAAACTAGGCAAATAAGACAAAAATTGGATTAATTAATGTCTAAGGTAGCTAAGTATGGGTTAATTATTCTAACACCCTCCCTTAATCCTGACTTATGAGTAAAATATCAGAAAACTATAGGGCCTAGCAACAACGATTAGTCACCCTTTACATACTACATGTCCATTTAACCAAGGAAAGAGGCAAAAACCCAGTGGGAAAAATCCTCCCTTAAACATGGACTGTAAAACAAAATTTTGGAAATATTGTCATCACTCATGCTTCACAGCATGATCAACAATCCCCAATAGTGATTTGAGATTGCTGAATGTCTTCTCACAAAAACTTTGGTGAAGATATCTGCTACTTGTTCTGAAGATGAACATAAGAGTAGGTGAATGGTGCCATCATGCACAAGCTGTCTGATGTAGTGCATATGGATCTCAATGTGTTTGGTTCTCTGATTCTGAACTGGATCATTGCATATTCGAATGGTACTCTGATTATCACAGTAGATAGTAGTTGAGTATTCTGATTTGAAGCCACACTTTTCAAGTAACCCTTGCAACCATAAACATTGAGTTGTTGCATTTACAACTCCTCTGTACTCTGCTTCTGTAGATGAGAGTGCAATGGCACTCTGTTTCTTGCTTGACCAGCTGATTGGCCCTTCTGCAAGCATGAACACATATCCTGATGTTGACTTTCGATCTGTGATGTCACCTGCCCAATCACTATTAGTAAACCCAATCAAATCAAGATCAGAATTAGCTTTGTAGAATATCCCATGAGTCCTTGTTCCCTGAACAAAGTTAAGGATCCTTTTGGCTGCTCTCCAATGGATCTCATGAGGCTGATCCATGTATATTTAAGCCATAATTATTGCATAAGAAATATCAGGTCTAGTATGTGTAAGATACAACAAACATCCAATCAATTGCCTATACAGTGTATTGTTTACCATAGGTGAAGAATCAGCTTCTTCAAGCTTAACTCCTGAAAGGAAAGGAGTCTTGATTGGATTGCAATCCTTCATTTTTAATTTGTTCAGAAAATCCAAGGCATACTTGGACTGATTTACTTTGATTCCTTCTTTGGTTTGAGCAATCTCGAGCCCCAAGAATTGGCTCAATAAGCCCAAATCT
>LPNX011067621.1:244258-258244 GCA_001517045.1 Pseudotsuga menziesii
TTCATGGATGCTTGCCATATTGGATCATTTGCTACATCTTCATATATCTATGGGTCTAATTCAACCATCAGATAGAATTTCTCTGCAAACATAGGATCTTTCATGCACAGAGCACTCTCAAATTGAGATCTAGTCTTCCGAGGATCATTGGGATTTCCAGTTAGTTCTCCAGCTGCATGAATGGTCTTGGATGCCCATTTTGGTCTTGTAGGACTGTTAGGATCTGCAATCAAATCATCATTATCAGACATATCAGAATCATCATGTTCAATTATCTCTTCACTTACATTCATAGGTTCTGGTGGTGAAGAGGATTCTCCAACTTCCACTGCTGCTAGGGGCTCTTCTTGAAACTGAACACACCTTTCAATGAAGGATTTGTTTGTGCTCAAATTGATCAGCTTGTACCCTTTTGAATATTCATAGTACCCAACAAATAGACACTCTTGGCTTTTGGTCTGCAAATCCTTCCTCTTTTCTGTTGGAATTCTATCCCAAGCCCTTGAGCCAAAAATCCTAAAATGGGTCACATCTAGATTGTGCCCACTCCATGCTTTGAAAGGAGTCATACCATCAATCTGTTTATGAGGCACCCTATTCTAGATATAGGCTTCACATTTTATAGCTTCGTCCCAAAACTTTGGTGGCAAAGTCTTAGCCTCCATCATGCATGTTGCCATCTCTTTCAGTGATCTATTCTTCCTCTCAGCAACACCATTTTGCTGTGGTGTGTAAGGGATAGAATGTTGCATCTGAATACCTGCATCTACACAATATTGAATAAACTCAAACTTGACATACTCACCACCATTGTCAGATCTAAGGACCTTGAGTTTCCTCCCAGACTAGTTTTCAACCAAAGCCTTAAAGACTTTGAAGAGGCCAAAAACTTCAAACTTGTGTTTCAGGAAGTAAACCCAGCAATACCTGGAAAAGTCATCTATGAATGTCAATGCATATTTGGCCTAACTCATTGACATATGAGGAAATGGGCCAGCAACATCACTGTGGATCAACTCAAGACGTGCAGAGGTTCTCTCATGACTATCTTTCTCAAATTTATGCTCTGGGTGTTTTCCTAAGATGCAACCTTGACAGACTCCTTTGGAAAACTTAATCTTTGGTAACCCTATGACCATTTCTTTTTCACTAAGATCAGAAAGATACTTGTAATTTAGGTGGCCAAATATTTCATGCCAAATCTTGCTTGCCTCATTAGCATGAATCAGAAGAGCAGAGGGGTTTGAGTAGGGTAGGAAGTGTGAGAACATGTATACCTTCGAAGTATGATTTGCAACTCCTTTTGCAATGACTTTACCACTTGAGATCTCTATGATCTCAAATTCATCAGGGGAGAATATTACCTTCTTTGGAGACCCTGTGTGGGTCATGTGATACATTGATAAGAGGTTAGAGGCAAGACCTGGAACATACAACACATTGCTGAACTTACCATGGTCAAGATCAATCCTCCCTTTGCCCAAACTTTCAGTGAGAGAGTCATCTCCCAGTACTATTGGTGGACCTTTAGACATGACAAGTGAAGTGAATGCCTCATTGGTCGAAACCATATGTCTTGAAGCTCCAGAATCAATGATGAAACTAGGTGAGCTTGATGTGCCAGCAACCAATTCATGAACTCTCTCTGTCTTCTGAATTTGATCCTCCTTCCCTCTTCTTTGAGCTGTCTGGAAGGGAGATGCCATTCTTCTCCAGGAGTTGGGTCAGCATGTCTACTTGCTTCTTCATGTAGGAGATTTTAGAATGATTTCCCTTACTGCAGTATGCGCACTTGCTCATTTCTCCTTTGTTCTTCTTCTTCTGGGGGTTCTTCTTGGAACCTTGAGGCTCCTCTAGAGACTTGTTCTTGTCTCTCTTTTGGTCAGGTGGCTTTTTAGCTTTCTTCTTGCTTTTTGAATCCACCCTCGAATCTCCAACAACCAGAGCTTGGTATTTGGAAGGTTTGATGGTTCCCATCATCACCAATTTATCTTGTTCTTGTGTGAGAGATTCCATGAAATCTGCAAGGCTAGGCATTTTCCAGGCTCGAGCTGTCAACTTTGTGGCATAGAAGGTTGAAACAAACACTGAATAGTTAGGGCCAAGCTTCGAGAGTATGGCCAAGACCAGCTGATCATCCTTCTTTTCGATCCCACATTGTTTTAGCTGCAAAAAAAATGCTTTGAACTTGGAAAAATAGAGTTGCGGGGATTCAAATCTATTGGGACTCAGAGAGATCAATTCATTTTCAATTTGATGTCCCCTCATTTCATCTGTATTTCCAAAAAGATCAACAAGCTTATCCCATACTTCATTCGGTGATGTCAATCCATCAAGATGGAAAAGGAGGTCTCTGGATATACTCAGACACAAGAGACCATAGGCCTCATCCCTCCTGTTGTGCCATTTAATATTCTCTGCAGCTACATTGGGCTCTGCTTCTATTGCCATAGTCACTCTGTAGAGGCCTTTTTCTCTCAACAGTATCTCCATATCTACTTTCCATTCAAAGAAGTTAAATGGAGTCAAGATGATCTTCTGAGATTGATCCATAGCTCAGAATTTGTCCCGTCAGTCAGCAGAATGCTCCCAGTCAATGATGTCGAACCTGCAAAACAAATTGGAAGGAGAGAAATAAATCTACAAAGGCTCTAATACCATGTGGAAATTTAACCCAGGTGTTAGAACAATTACACTCACAACAATTTCCAATTACACATGCAAATTACTCACAAAAGAGACTGAATATGGAGCTGAACACTAATCTGTATTGAATAAGTGTACAATAGCCAACCCTGTGAAGTCATAGGCTGCCACAATAAAAAATTACATGAGAGATTCGAATGCATGAAGATGCCATTCGAATTTAGTCAAAAGCGGGCTTACTAAATCTAATGAAATCCCCCATAGGTGCATAAAGCACTTTCCAAATATGTCTAGGAGCTCACGAATTGGAAAAATCAATTAGGAAAGCTAATAGGTGGTGGAAGGAAAACTCATACATGCTTTTGATAGGAGAAAAGAGTGGAGGATGTTGAGGACAAAAAACAAGTTAACTTCACCTAGTCAAACTTTCCCAATTGCCTTAAAACTCAGAAAAAGAAGGCAATAAAGCAGAAAAAGCAGACATGCGCTAGGGAGGCCAGGAATAAAGTAGATTTGATTCCAAGAGGTTTCCCAAGCAATCCATGACTCAAATTTAGCAAGTTTGACCACTATGGATGTGTGGAGGACAACTTGCATAAGGTGGAATATGGAAACTAGGCAAATAAGACAAAAATTGGATTAATTAATGTCTAAGGGTTGATTATTCTAACAGCGTTGAGAGACTGTGGTCTTCTAAATTTTTTTCGCACACCGAGCATGGTATCACATGAGCGCTTATTAGAGCATATACTATGTATGTGGAATGCGGAGCAACAATATTTTGAGGTGGGTGCTCATGTATTGACAATTGAAGTAGAGGATATCTACTTACTGACAGGCCTATCGAGACAGGGTGCTCCCATCTCTTTGACGGGTTCCCGTGGAGGGGACATCACTACCCAAGAGCTGATAAATCACCATTGCATTCCTGGGACCAGAACATCGAGGAAGAAAATTCCCATAAAAGAAGTGGTGGATGGCCCTCTACAAACAATTTTATTTACCATGCAGAGAGTGGCGGGGAGCCAAGGGGTACATCAGGAATCTAGAGTGCATATGCTCTATGCTATAGAGGCCATGGCACCCAGTACAGTATTCAACTGGGTGGAAGCTCTACTTCCGGTGTTCAAGGATCAGCTGACCAAGTGTCGGTAGGGGGAGCTGACGCAGTTTGGTTTCTGTTCCATTTTAGCATGTTTCTTTTTTGAGCGGGTCCCCCAGCTGAGACCCCAAATGGTGTTCACTAAGCTGAGGGTGAGAGACCCTCACATGTTGAGGTGGGTCTGAATCATGGCCCACATAGGAGCGGGTAGAGGCAAGGTGAAGTTCAGTGACCCATTCTTCCGGTGGTTGAGAGATTAGCTCCTCATGGTTGAGGACTATGCATATGCAGGCACTGACTTCAATGGTGACCCTGACCTACCACTTCCACCTGGTGGATAGTGGGGTGATATCGTAAGAAACAAAAACCCTAAAATGGCAATTGTGTTTTTATGTTTTGATGTTTTATATTTTTTATGTGCAGTAACGAGACTTAAAATGTTTTCATGCAGATGTCGGAGTAGCACGACCTCGAGGATCCTCCCCACTAGACAAGAAATACGGAGCTCGCTTTGTTCCACAAGGCGATGATGTGATAGGGGAGCTATAGGAGAACCTCGAGAGGTTGACTCTAGACATCCCGGATGCCTCAATCGACGACCTCCCAATGAGGTACCAGAGGCCCACTGCGAGAGTACCAGGTTGTTTCAGCAGACTACTACGTCGAGTAGCCCGGGCAGTCATGTGTTACCATGAGCATCACTAGATGATAGGCTGCATGATGTATTCACTGAAAGCTAATAGATAGCTTCAGGACTTTTGTATGATGATTTTTTACCTAAAATCTTGAGCACTTCGGATGAGGTATTGTGACCTATTTTTTGTAAAACATGTTTATATATATATATATATATATATATATATATATATACAGACTTCTACTTTTGGTGTCTATACGTCTCAAATGGAAAATGTATTTACATAAGTTTTATGTGTATTTTACAGTTTATTTACAGTGAATCATGTTTCATTTAATGTCATGAATGGGAAATATGCTAGTCTAGGATGTGATTTGCCAATGAGTCGGCAACTGCATTATCTTCCCTAGGGATATGCCTATAGGTAATAGCTTCAAATGACCTCTCTAATAAACGTACCCTCCAGAAGAGACAGAGAAGAACGAGATTCCTAATGGTATAGACATGGTTTAAATGACAAACCACTAGTTGTGAGTCCATCGAGACTACCAAGTTACGAACATCTTGGGAGGCAGCTTCAGTCAGGAGACCTATGACTGCTCGATACTCAACGATATTGTTGGTAGCGGGACCAATAAAAACCGCTCCTAAACTGACCAAATCGTAAGTTGGGGAATAGAGAACCCAAGTAGCTGAGAAAAGATTCAAGGTGTGGCGGCAAGCACCATCAGTGAAGCTGTAGAAAGCCATCTGCTCTGCATGACCAAAACATGGTATAAACAGATACAGACACTAAACTCAAAACCATATTGAAAATACTTAAGCACACTAAAAGTCAAGTAATATACATAAATACAAGGTACTATACAAGAAAGATCTAGGCATAGTACCTCTTCAGGTACAACCCATTGCGAGGTTGTCCTAAGGGGATTCCATCATAGTCCACGAGCTCATAGGCCCCTTTCTCTAAAACTTTGTAATAACGAAAATAACATACCACATGGATTCAAACTTCCATTTCCCTAGTTTGTCATATCTCTGATCATAGGTAAAAACTAGGTCACCTTCATTAAAGGCACGAGGTTGGACAGACTTGTCATACTGTGCCTTGACGTGTTTCTTGTGTGCCTCATTGGCTAAGGCAACATCTCTTCTAGTTTCATCAAGGTTGTTCAAGTGGAGAAATCTCTCTTCGTCTATGGAAGTGTCTGGGAGAAGTTCGATGGCAAGTTTCAAGGATGGAATTTGACATTGAATTGGCAAGACAACTTCTAGTCCATAGACAAGCTAGAAAGGTGTAAAACCAGTAGCTATTTTTACTGAAGCCCTAAAATCCCAACGAGCAAAGAAAAGAATATGGTGCCAGTTGGATTTATGGTCTCCAACCATCTGACGCAACATTGTTTTCAAAACTTTGTTAATGGTCTCGACTTGACCATTAGCTTGCGGATAATAGGGTGTTGAGTTTTCATGACGAAAACCTAGCTTGGCACTTAATTCATCCATCATTTGATTACGGAAATGTGATCCGTGATCAGTGACTATGGACTGCGGGACTCTAAATCTTGCTATCACATGATTGAACAGGAAGAGAGTGGCAGTATTACCGTCCTATGCATATGTAGGCATGGCCTCAGCCCATTTCGTAAAATAATCAATGGCTACGATGATGTAACCATGCCCCCTGGCTGAGGTAGGCTTACAATGCATGTAATCGATCCCCCATTTGGTGAAAGGGCCAACGACAATGATGGGGTGTAACGAAGCAGGGTGGGTGCGCTTTTTTGGATAGAAATGTTGACAGGGTGGGAATTTCTTAACAGCCTCGTGACAATCTTTAAAGAATGAAGGCCAGAAATAGCCAGCGCGGAGGATTTTCTGGGCTGTAGCCATCCCAGATAAATGACTGCCACATGCTCCAGAGTGGCAATCATTCAAAACTTGTTCAACTTCCTCATGGGTAAGGCATCGCTGGAGAACGAAATCGATACCACGTCTATACAAAGTGCCATTCAAGATGAGGTAGTGTTTTGTGTGGTGACGGATACGGCGGCAATCGTCATAGGATAGAGTGAGCTGAAATCTTTGTGTTTGGATATAAATGAGAAAATCTCCATACCATGGGTCAGTAGTGCTTATTAGGAATAGGAATTCATCTGAGAATGAATCACTGGGCTCAGATTCCATCGAAGCACAGGGAAGATCACACATGAGCTCAGCAAAGACCAAGGATTTCTTTGATGTAGCTTTGGCAAATTCCAGATCAAACTATTGTAGGATGACTATCCATCGGGAAGACTTGCCCCTGAGCACCTAACGAGTCAGGATGTAATACATAGGGTTCTGATCTGCCAATACAGTGGTTGTGTGGAGAAAAATGTGGTGACAAAATTTCTGAACAGTAATGACCATGGCCAATGCTAATTTCTCCACGGGTGAGTATCAAGTTTCAGAATCCATGAGATTCTTACTAGCATAGTATATCACGTGCTCCTGACCATCGGGATTATCCTACACCAAAACCATAGCGATGGTAGTAGTGGAGGCAGCAATGTATAAGAGAAAATCCTTTGAATAATTTGGGGGGTGTATCACGGGTGAGTGAGTCAGAGCGTGTTTGAGATTATTAAAGGCTCGTTGGGCTTGGTCATCCCAAAAGAACAAAGTGACCTTATTAAGGAGACGCATATAACCATGTTTTTTCTCTACAAAATTGCACATGAAACAGCAGAGGAATTTTTCCTTCCCTTGCAAACTTTGGAGTTCTAGAAGGTTGGTTGGGGATGGTAGGGATAGAATAGCTGCAATTTTCAATGGATCTATCTAGATTCCATCCTTAGAAACCAAAAAACCTAACAGGCGTCTTGTCTCAACACAAAAAACACATTTATGAGGATTGAGTCGTATGTTATAATGACGGCATCTCAGGAAAATGTCTCTAAGATGACCAGGGTGGTCCTCCCATCACTGTGAATGAGCTGGGAGGTCGTCAAGGTACAATTCTACAATATTTTTTATATCATGAAATGCTTAGTACATAGCACGCTGGAAAGTGGCTCCAGTGTTTTTCAGGCCGAATGGTAACTTCCGGTATGCAAAGGTTCCCCATGGGCAAATAAATGTTGTCTTGTGCCGATCGATGGGTAAAATCTCAATCTGATTATAACCCGAAAAGCCATCCATAAATGAAAAGATGACACTTCTGGCACATTTGTCGATAATCCGGTCGATATGTGGAGTGGTAAAGTTGTCTTTGGGACAAACTTTGTTCAAATCTATGAAATCAATGCAAACTCTAATGGTGCCCTGCTTTATATTGATAGGGACGACGTTCAATACCCATCCTGTTAGGGGTACAGGATAAATAAACCCTGCTTTGAGAAGTTTTTCTATTTCAGCTTTGATAGCTGCAGCTTTCTGTGGATGGACTTGTCTCAGTTTTTGCCTGACAAGTTTTGTAGTGGGATAGGTTTTTATTTCATGAACCAAAATGGATGGGTCTATCCCTGGAATTTCTTCGTAAGACTAGGCGAAAACATCTCTGAATTCTTTGAAAAGTGCTCTGTATGCTTCAGATTCTTCTACTGAGCAGTTCTTCCCAACATGAACATGCTCAAGGGTGCTAGGATTAGCTGATATGTCAATGGGATTTGTTTGAGTAATGTTGCATAGGTTTCCTTCAGAATCTATGTTCTACAACAATATAGGAGTTTGAGGTGTTTTGACAATATCAGTAGTAAAAAGGGATGCAAAATCATGGTCTACCAAACTGGTATTGGGGAGGAACGAGGATCTATGATGATGATCCTCCCATATAGGCTCATTCGTACTCATGATCTCCATAATGGACTCATTGGAAGGAAAAGTCTGGGAGAGATAATCCAGAGTAGGAAGAGAGGGTTCTAACCAGCAGGGCAGGTGGTAAGGGTCCGAAGCCACCAGATGAAGGTCATTAGTGTGGTCATTGGAAAGGGTTTGGATAACGTTGTACATTGCTTCATGCAAACTCAACGAGGTGTACTCAACAATTTGTTTTCCCTTTGGATCATAATAAAATGACAAAATCATATTTACTATCGATGTGTCTATGTTAGGAGGGTTAGATGGAAAAATCCCCATAAGGGAAGAATCCTTCAACATGCCTACCCTAATCGACTGGTAAGGAGGAGGGGACTAGCCTAACATAGGGATGTTATTAGCCATATGGGTGGTAACATCCAGTGTACAAAATTCAAGCTGGGAAATGGTTACAATCCTCCCAAGATGTGGAAATTGGACAGTTCAAAATACCGTCGAAGCGACAGCAGTCATGGCGTAAAACCAATTTCTTCCTAATAGGAGGTTGTAATCTAACGAGGCATCTACTACTTCCACTTAAATGGAAACGTTTTTCCCCCCAAGCTCGACTGAAAGGGCTGGTATGAGACCATGGGGCTGGAAACCTCATCCATCAAATGCGTTCAGAGTCATTGGTGATGTTACAAGCTTGGGAGAGCTAATAGCTTTCCAACAAAAGAGGGACAAAACTGAAGTTGAAGCTCCTTCACCTAAGACAGTTCTAAATACCTTTTTTCCGACTACTTTCATTATGATTTGGAAAGCGAGTTTATGAGGTAGTCTAGACTTATAGTTCTCGACATTGAAATGAATCAAATTAGTGTTATTCGAGTCTAAAGCTCCTAACGCGGTTAATAAGTTTTTGCGTTGTGTAGGACAACTTTGGAGTACTTCCAAGGTAGACATTGCACATGGTGCCTGAGCAAGATCTTCAACTACATTATAAAATTGGGTAGCTCAGGCATTAGGGTTAAAAATAGCTTTCCTAAGAGTACTCTTGGGTGGATGCAAAACCATGTCGAGATTAGGTTTCTCGATGGTTAGGGGACCAGTAGACGAGGACTCGGGAGAACTAGTAGAGGGAGCTTTTCCCGAAGAAGAATTTTCTTATTTCTTATCTATGGGTTTGGCATAACTCTGACTTCAATTTTGCAAATTAATAGTATCTGAGGACATCATGCGAATTTCCTTTGAAGAACTAGAATTTCCCTGATTAGACATGTGGTCTATCAGCTGTTGTTGAGAAGGAAAAGGATTCATGAGAACTGTTGGTGTGGGACTAGTTTTTAGAAATTGAGTGATTTCTTCACGATGAGGACACTCTTTCATGAAGTGGTCACCTCCGCATAGCAGACATGGATATTTCACTTTTATTTTCCCTTTATCGTTCTCATTGATGGTTGGTTTTGGATTCTCCTGCTGGTTTCCAGGTTTTTTGTTTTTAGCTTTACCTTTCTTTTATTGTTGTTGGGTGTTTGTGTACTCTGAATGGAATTTACCTCGACAGAAACCTTGGGATTTGGAGTAGGGGTGGAAGTTTGGGGTTGCTTGGTAGGTTTTTCTATTGGCAAGGAATGGATTGAACCAACAATCCCATCAACAGGGGCTTCTGCTGGTGGCTTGGTAGGATCGATGCTTGGGGGAGGAGCTTGAGGGATCAAGTCATACAACGTTTCATACTGGGAATATACCAAGTCCAGATATTGGGCTCGACTAATGGCTTTCTCTTCGATAACGAAACCGCCCATAGCCACATCTCAGGCGATTGGAGGCAACAAAGATTTAGTAAACCAATCAGCTAACAATTGATCCGGGATAGGAGCCTTAATAAGTATTCTCTGCCTTCTCCACTCATGGATATGATCTGATATGTGGGTGGAGGTGTTCTGGCGCAGAGAATTTAAGAGGTCTGTACTTGTTTCATAATGTATAGGAAGCTGAAAGTGTGTAAGAAAGATAGTTACCAAAGAACCAAAATCAACAAACGAATGTTGCGAAAGTTCAATGTACCATTTTGTGGCGGTCTTAAATAAACTGAATCATCCATTAGGGAGTTCGAAGAACACCACAAATGGAATGTCATGACATGGTTTTTTGGATCATCTCCCTGCTTCCCATCGAACTTTGGGATATTCAATGGTAACTTTACCGGAATGGGAGGCCACAAGGGGTTATGTCGAATGGGATCATTAATCAACTTGGACAAATCAGGCAAGTCCAAAGTTGCTAGGAAAGGTAACTGGCGATTAGGTTGCACATACTGGTAGTATTGATAGGGCATATAAGTACCAGTAGGACCATAAGTAGACTGATAGACAGGTTGTTGTGATGAAGAACCACCGAAAGACCCACCTCCAGGGGGTTGATTTCTGGGATCGAGACTGTTAGGACCACCGGAGCTTCCAAGAGGAGGACCACCAGGGCCTTCGAGACCACCAAGACCACCTATACCACTAGGAGGAGGACCACCTGACCCTCCAGGACCCCTGTGAAGTAAACCTCTAGAGCCTCCGAAACCACTAGGAGGAGGGCCACTAGACCCTCCGACTATTAGGAGGGAAGCCACCAAGCCCCCTAGGACCACCAAGACCATTAGGACAATAAGGAGGAAAGTTGCCAATCCCTCCAGGACCATTAAGCCCCCCAGAGGGAGGACCTCCGTAAGGTGGTCCTCTAGCACCCCCTGCAGTATGTATAGGTATCCCTCTCATAGCTGGCATGTAGGACCAGTTAGGTTTCCCACATGGAGTGAAAGTATTACTAGGATATGGAATTCCAACATAAAGCATTCCTATAGGAGTGCGTTGGTAATTGATATTTCCTACAGGTACTTCATTTGTTGTGTAACCATACCCTCAAGAGGTTTGGTTGGTTACAAGTTGTGCCCCCAAGGGCTGACCTGAACTGGATGGGGGGTTAACCACATTCGTATGGGTAGGAGGGACATAGACTGTAGAATTCTCTATACTAGAGGTCTATCCATGACTAGCAACAATTCTGGTGACAGGTAACATAGGTTGTGCGGGGGGTTGCCCCCCGGCACTAGAAGGTGATAAAACAGGAATTGAATGTTGTTCCCTGGGTGCGGAAGACCCGGGACGATCTGGAACATAAATAATATGGGAGGTGGTGGGGTTGGTATTTTGACCTAGATTATGTGTATTCATAGCGTGATCTAGAATAAGTTCAATGGGTTTCATAGAATTAGCAAGTGAGCGATATCCCACAGGCCAAGGGTCCGGATTACAAGGAAAAACTGCTGAGTGAGGTGGTGGTGTTCCCAATATGTTATCTATTTTCTTCTTAAGTTATCTTGCATGGAGAATAGCTTTCTGGTATTGTCTATGTTCTTCTTCATTTGGTGAAATATCTTCAGAAGAGGTTGGACGGGTACCAAATGAAGCAATGGCCTATCCCATAGAGGTATCCCAAAACGGAGCATTGGGACCATAATCTGGACGGGTAGTATCATCAACATGGCCTTCCATGGGAGAATGGAATGAAATATTACCCCTAGAAGGTTGTAGAACCAAGGAAGGACCATGCAAAGGATATGGATCTCCACTTTCTGCAACCACATTTTCTCCCACTTGGGAGTTGGTAGCAGCTCCTTGGTCGATAGCTTCCATAGGATCTTCTCCTAAAACAGGAATAAAATCAGGTGGCAAGCCTCGTACTCTTCTAGACTATCTTAATTCAGCCAATTTTTACAGTTCCTACCTAACCTAGGGTCTCAAAACTAGAAAAAACACACCAAAAATTTCCCTACTCAAGCTATAGGCCAAACAAACAAACTTAAATGACAAGAGGAGTTCAGATAGTCTGGTCTCTCACCAAGATTGTCAAGAAGGTGCCACTCGCGATATACCACAAGGGTACATGCGTAGTAATCTCCCCGAATGTTGTTTTCGGTGTATGGCTCCAAGCAAGACGGCCAAATGGCTTTTCTCAAATAGATAAGGTATCCTAGTGGGGTCTCCCGATATACGCAAGGTACATGGGAGCTCAAATAGGTATTAGTGTTGTCTAATCCACAACCGTTCACAAGGGGCCTTCCTATATACAATCAAGTATGTGAAGTACCTTTCTATATACCTTGATGGTACGTGAAAGGCCGTTCGATATACCGACGGTACGTGGAAGAACCGCACGAGTCTCGGGTTGTAGTGTGGACGAGTAGCGACAACTCCTATGCTTAACGGCGCCCGAACATGTCGCTAGCCTATCACTCAAATTGCTATGTAATTTTAAGCCTATAACTACCATTAATTTTAAAGTGGTCGGTTAGGTGAATGCATGGAATTTTGACAGAAAAAGTAAAACCATGCAGATATGTAGATGCATATATTTCACTTTACCGTTCAAGGTATGCCTACTTACAGGAGGGAGAGAGAGTATTTTGTTTTTGTTTTGAAAACCAAAAATTCCCAAACAACTACTTTGAACAAATCAAATCCAAAGACAAGCAACACATTCCAAACTCATTTTTCTTTTTGAAAGCAATCAGATAGGTAAGAGTCTCTTTTCCTAAAAGAAAAACAACAAGCACTCTACATGCATATGCAATCTATTTTTTCGATTTTTCTTTTAAACATAGATAGATATAACTTAAAACTACACTATTTTTTCTTTTGATGAGATAGTACTAATGCAAGAGAGACAAAAGAACAAAGGGAGCCTGAAATCTTGTGAGGCTAATCAGAGATCAAGTTCCCTATGCTCAGTAATAATAATGACCTAATCTCAAAAAAATATATATATATTTAAAAAGCAAAAAGAAGTCCTCTATGGAAAAAATGAAATCAAGATGATAAGCAAGTGGCTTTTATTTCAGTCTTTATAAATGAAATGAAAAGGGATCCAATTTGAAACCTAAGCTTTCAAAATTTTCTTTGAGAATCACAACCAACAAGCATGAAAGCAAACGAATAATCAACAAGCCTAATATAGATTTTGAATTCCTTCAATCAAACCAATTTTACCACAACAATTTCAACCATGAGAATTCAAATTCAAATAAGCAAGCCTGACAGTGCAGGGATGAAAGCAAGAAAACTCTACTTTTTGCAAAAAATGACAAAAAACATGTTTTTGAACAAGGCCTACCTGACACCGTGCTGGAGGGGTCTTGGACAGAATGGTTCTAGATGAGCACTAACGAGGTTCATGCGGTGGCACCGCTTATGACTAAAGGAGTTCAGGTGGTGGCACCGCGTATTTCCCACAACACATGTGTGGTTCCCTGAATATATCCAAAACACAAGGAGAACGAGATTTCAAGTTAAAAATTGCTCATATCAAGGTAAAGACTGATGAATTGACAATAAAACAGAGCATATAAAGTCAAGGAAGTTCAGATCTGAACAGATCTGAAAGTTTCAATCCAAACTTCACTAGGTCAGATGGCAGATCTGACTGAAGAGAGTTATAGATTGGAGCTTGGATTCAAACAAGTGTTCAAGGACCGAGAAAGATCAGATCAATTGAAATTTTCTTTGTTCCCTAGCGGAGTCGCTAGATTTGTTGTTAGGAATATTGCACCTTCTATAGACAGAAGCTGTTCCTCTGGTCTGAATGGTTCAGATCTAAAAAAAATGAGTGAATGACATAGGATGAAGACCTTCCATGAATGTTGTAAACACCTGGAATAATTCTTTGAGTATGAACTTGTGTACCTGTAGAACTTGTCAAACAAACAAGAACATCAAAGCTACCAGAACATTATTCACAAATCCATACTAGTGACTAAGGAATCCAGTAACAT